>CAUYLG010062453.1:0-118415 GCA_963573385.1 Cacajao melanocephalus | reverse complement strand
CATGTTCTTCACATGTACCCCAAAACCTAAAATGCAATTAAAAAAAAAAGAAAGAAAGAAAAATGATAGTCTGGACAAGGAAAATGTGGCACATATACACCATAGAATACTACGCAGCCATAAAAAACGATGAGTTCGTGTTCTTTGTAGGGACTTGGATGAATCTGGAAACCATCATTCTTAGCAATCTGACACAAGAACAGAAAACCAAACACCACACATTCTCTCACTCATAGGCGGGTGTTGAACAATGAGAACAGATGGACGCAGGGAGAGGAGCATCACACATTGGGGGCAGTTGTGGGGGCTAGGGGAGGAACAGCAGGCAGTGGGGAGGGATAACATGGGGAGAAATGCCAGATGTAGTTAAAGGGGGAATAGAGGCAGCAAACCACCTGGTTACATATGCACCTATGCAACAACCCTGCATGACCTGCACATGTACCACGGAACCTAAAGTACAAAAAAAAAAAAAAAAAAATGGCAGAGAGTTATTGGCTGAGAAACATTCATGAGGTGTTAGTTCGCCAACATTTTCACCTTGCTCTGTACATCTGCAACTTCAGAAATTACATTCATGTGAAGAATGGAGAGTGGAAGATAATGGTAGCTGAAAACAGGTCAGAACACAAGAGAGAAAAAACTCAAGAATACATTCCATTAGATCAACAATTTACTAAGATATTTATAAGATATTCTCTTTTTCACAAAAGATTTTTCTTTAGTGAACTTCCTTCTTTATGGATTGGTTGAGGTAATGGGAGTAAAATTTCTTACTAAGCTCTGAGAGGATGCCTGGAAGTATCTTGGCCCTGATATTAGAATATAGGGATAGATAGCTAACACCTATTGTCCTCAGCTTTGAAACTCTAATGAAAAATCAGACAACAGAAATAGTTTTCAACCTAAGTTTTATAGAGCATTTGACATATAAAATTAGTAGGAGGACAAAGTAGACATTATTTAAAAAAAAAAAAAAGGAGAGTAAAAATATATGTGCAATAAAGTAGCACTGTTTGTAATTGTAAAAAAAAAAAAAAAGAAAAAGAAAGAAAGAAAGAAAAATCCTGAATATCTGCCAGTAAGGAAAAGTTAAATAATTATGGGGCCTCCACACATGGTAATGTATCAAATATATAATGCTTTCAGAAAATGAAGTTTATATATCTATACTAACTTGGAAAGGCTGCTAAGCAAATCATCAAACATCAAGATACAGAATATAGAATAAAAGTTATAGAATATAGAATAATTCTATAATATGCATAGACACAGACTTAGACTTTATTATATATTAAAATGTAAATACAAAATCCATTATCCACCACTTCACCCCATAATTCTGTCTCCTTCCTAAGGAGGATTTTTTTTTGTTTGTGTCTCTCTGATCCTCTATCTTTGTAGTGTCGTTTAGAGGTAATAGGTGAAAATGTCAATTAAGGGTAGCTAAGAAATTCTAATTTTATTCTCATATAGGCAGAGTATGGAGCTACCTGAGGAAAGAAGAAACAGATAGGCTGGAATTTTTTGACAGGTGAAAAAAGACAGACATCATAGTGACTTTGAAGGAGAGAACTGTTTAAAGAGGAATTTTTGGAAATTCATGTGTATATAGAGAATAAGGGGATGTTATTCCCCACTCCTCATTCTATGTTCAAAATGTTCCAGTAAAAGCAGATTCTAGATTTTAAAGCACTAGTTAGTTAAATTTGGATTTCTTATTGATATGATATTGTGATGAGATCAGTTTAAGGTAGTAGCAAAAGGCCTTGTTTTATTTGTAGGAGATATATATAATATAATTTGTAGGATATATATATATATATTTTTTTATGTTAAATATTATATTGTTTGTTATATAGGGTTAGGGTTAATATTGTGTTTCTATTTATTACATATATTTTATAGGCATAGAAAATGTTTTAAAAATATCCAATAAACCATTGACACACATAAATGGTTACTTCTAGATAATTAGATAATTAGGTTGAGTGGGGATATTGGAGAGGAATGAAGACAAGCTTTTTTATTGTATGTTTCTTTCTTTCTTTTTTTTTGAGACAGAGTCTGTGTCACCCAGGCTGGAGTGCAGTGGTGTGCTCTTGGCTCACTGCAACCTCCGCCTCACAGGTTCAAGCACTCTCTGCCTCAGCCTCTCAGGTAGCTGGGATTAAAGGCACGTGCCACCACACCTGGCTAATTTTTGTATTTTTAGTAGAGATGGGGTTTCACCATCTTAGCCAGGCTGGTCTTGAACTCCTGACCTCTTGATCCACCTGCCTCGGCCTCCCAAAGAGCTGGGATTACAGGCGTGAGGCACTACGCCGGGCCTATTGCATGTTTCTTCTATACACTGTTACCTGTTAACAGAAAGATTATATTCTTATATAATAAAAGAGTAACAAGGAAAAAGGAAAAAGCATAACCTGTTCTGGGGTCAATTAATAGAGAAATGTGTAACTAGATATTAGATTTTTGAGCTGAAAGAAATGTTTAGAGATGAGACTAAAATGGTAAGCTGCAAAAAGATTATGTACCTTCTTCTGCTTCACAAGGGATTTACAACTTGACCCTGTTGGCAATAGAGGACCTTCAGAAGAATTGTTTTTGCCCTGAAATAACTTGATTAGAACTGTGATTTAGATAGAGAACACACATTCTTTTATTGATGTTTTTCTAACATCATTTAACTTACTAGCTTTTTCTTCACTCTTCTTTACTTCTTTCATTTTTGTTTATTTCTAAATAACAACCTCATGAACACAGTCACTTGAGCATTTGAATAACATATGTAGTAAATTCTTTGGAAACTACAAATAATTATATACATGTTAGTTATTGTTATTATAACATTATCCAACTTTCATGGTTTATGTATTTAAATCATTGTTTTCTGATTTGTTTCTGGGTTTCCAATTACGGTCTCCTTACACAGTTGCCCTATGAAGCTTTCTATATTCTTTTTTAGTATCTCTCAGTTTAGTGTTCCATTCCAATTAAAGTTGTATGGAATTTTAAATAACATTTACAGCACCATTTACTTATTCTTTCAATGTTTGCGTATGCCTTCCTTTTCTACTTTATGTACTACTTAATATTTGAAAAACTCTACTATTTTTCATGATTGTCCACTATTAAACAAGTGCTCATTGAGTTACAAGGAGAGGGCATACACAAGTATCAGACAGTGCCATCTGATATGTGCTATCAGAGACATGTATCAGAAAAAATAGGCATTCAGGACAAGAACAGAATTGTGATTAGAGGTGATGTAACTGAAGGACCTATATAATGTCAGTATGTATCTCCCAATTAGTTAAATCTTAACAAATCTTCCATGACTTTCTGAAATTCAGAGAAAAGAGAATATTTAGCGTTAATCAAACAAATTTCTAGCAGATAGCAAATATTAGCCATGTACCTGAAGCATAAAGGAAGAAAGCAAAAGGAGAGGTAGTCCAATCTTTGTTTTGAAATATGAATAGACTTCCTTTTTTCCTTATAAGAAGGGAAGACCATTTTAATCAAGACATTAATCAAACTCCCACTAACTCTTTTAAGAAAAGAAAGATCTACAAAAGCCAGCAACTTGAGCTACTTCAGCTGTTTTCCCCTTAAACGGCCGAATGAGAATTCATTTTACCTCCAGTTAAATCCAACCACACTACTCACTGCACGCTAGAGAGAGGCTCATCCTAGATAATAATTTAGATAATCAAACAAATTTATGAGATTTTCCTGGTAAGAAATCTCATACCATATTAGTCTCCTGAAGAAATCACAGGTAGAACTTTCCTAGAGAGATATAAAGGATGGCATTTTGGACCTCATTTACCTTCCCAGAAATAGTGAAGCCAGACATTTCTAGTTGCCTCATTCTGTCAACTGTACAAATATGCTCAATTAGCCTGTTTGAAAGCTAGCAAAGATTTTTTAAAATTCAGATTTGCCTGCCATTGAATCTCTGTTTATACTCATATCAACCTCTTTTAAAAAATATTTTTATAATTCTCACTGTGATATTTTACACATTATCCATTGATATGAATTTCATTTTTCAAATGGAGTCATCCAGTTTAAGTTTTTAGGGGCACACAATTTGAATAAGGAATAGTTAATATACTGAATAGAACAAAAGCACTGTTTTGTGACTCCTGGGGTTTTGGAAGAGGGGGTGGAGGGGTTAGGGTGTGGTGTTTTCTGGAAGGCTTGAGATTACAAAGTACGGTGTTTAAAAACATATGCAAGAAAAGAAAATTTAGCAGACTTCCGTTTCAGGCTGTATATCAGATTATATAGCCTAAATTACTCTCTCTATTGAAACACTAAAAGTCTTGATAAAATAGAAAGGGCATCATCATTGTTGAGCTCAAATAAAAGTAGAAAATCAATGGAGGAAAAAAAAAAAAAGCTAAACCAAGAACCCAGAGGAGATGGGAGTGGAGTGAGTGCTGAAGGCAATTTTCAACCTTGGGTTTTTGCCAGACTTCGGAGATTTTGAGCTTCTTCCTTTCAGGACTGCAAATGATGTAGAGGATAGGACCAGGGCAGTTCAAATGGAGTTTTCTGTAATTCATTCCCCACATATACACAGGGCTCCAAAGGACTACACCTACCACACCCATGAAATAAGGGTGAATTGAAAATTAAGCAGCACTACAAAAGGAGACAGAAAGAAAACTTGGCTATTATTACCCTATTAGTAGAAGATAAGAACATAAAGTATTTCCTAAGGATTCATACTATTTATATTGTCCAAAAACCTCAAGTGGGAAATTAAATTGATCATAGTACAGGTTTGGCACCACTCTCAACAGACTGCAGAAGCAAATAGAAATTTGTTGTAAAAGAACTCAACTGCAATCCAGACTTTTAAGCTGGAGATATTAGATTTATCAGATACAAAGTAGAAAATATTGATGTTTATAGAAATAAAAGAACAAGGTGAAAGCAGATACAAAAACAGCCAACTAGAACTAGAAGTGAAAAGTAAAATATGGATTTTAAAACTTTTCTTTTTAAATAATTATAGATTCACAGGAAGTAGCAAACGTAGTACAGAGAGGTCCCATATACCCTTTACCCAATTTCATCAAATATTTACATTTACAGATACGAAAACATCCAACCAGAACTAGAAGTGAAAAATAAAATATGAATTTAAAAACTTTTCTTTTTAAATAATCATGGATTCACAGGAAGTAGCAAAGGTAGTACAGAGAGGTCCCATATTCCCTTCACCCAATTTCATCAAATATTTATATTTTACATAACTAAATGCAATGTCATAATCCAGAAATTGATATTGGTATAAAGCATGTACTTCAGGGAGAAGAAAATACATAGTTCTATGTCATTTAATCAAAGATATCGAATCTATAATCATGATGGCAATCAAGATACAGAACTATTCCAACACCATAAAGAACTCCCTTTTATAATCATATGCATCCTCTCACCCTGCCCCTTTTCTAACCCCTAGAAACAACTGATCTGTTCTCCTTCTCTATAACATTGTAATTTTAAGAATGTCATAAAAATGAAATCGTACAGTAGGTGAACTTTTGTGTTTGGCTTTATTCACTCAGCGTAATGCCCTTGAGATCCTTCCAAGTTGCTGCATGCATCAATAGTTCATTCTTTTTTATTGCTGAATAGCATTCAATAGTATAGATGTACCATAGTTTGCTTAACAATTTAACAACTATAGGACAATTTGGCAGTTTCTCATTTTTGGCTATTACGAATAAGTTGCCATGAACAATCACATATAGATTTTTCTTTTCATGTGGATATAGGTTTTTGTTTATCTAGGATAAATGCCAAGGAGTGTGATTGCTAGGTCATATGATAAATATAAGTTTCTTTTTTTAAAAAGAAATTGCCAAACTGTTTTCTAGGGTGGCTGTACCATTTTGCATACCCATATTTTCCCATCATCCTTTCCAGCATTTGGTGTTGTCACTATTTTCAAATTTAGCTGTTCTAACAGGTGTGTAGTAATATCTCACTGTGGTCTTAATTTACATTTCCCTAATGGCTACTGATATTGAACACGTTTTCATGTGCTTATTTGCCATCTGTATATCCTCTTCAGTGAAGTGTCCTTTGATGTCTTTGCCTGTTTTCTAATTGGATCATTTGTTATTTAACTGTTGAGTTTTGAGAGTTCTTTATGAATTATAGATATGAGTCCTTTGCTGGATATGTGGTTTGAAAATATTTTCTCCTAGTCTGTAGCTCATCTTTTCATCCTCCTAAAAGGGTCTTTTTTTTATTGTACTTTGGGCTCTGGGGTACATGTACACATCCTGCATCCTGCAGGATTGTTGCATAGGTATATACATGCCATGGTGGTTTGCTGTCTCCATCCCCTCCCCCACATCGCCTACATCAGGCAATTCTCCCGGTGTTCTCCCTCTCCAACCTCCCTGTCCCCCCACCCGCTGTCGCCCCTCCCCTCCCTGCCATCCCCCCACCTAGCCCAGTGAGTGTTGTTCTCTTCCCTGTGCCCAAGTGTTCTCATTGTTCATTACCCGCCTATGAGTGAAAACCTGAGGTGTTTGGTTTTCTGTTCTTGTGTCAGTTTGCTGAGAATGATGGTTTCTAGATTCATCCATGTCTCTACAGAGGACACAAACTCATCATTATTTATGGCTGCATAGTATTCCATGGTGTATATGTGCCACATTTTCTTTGACCAGTCTATCATTGATGGGCATTTGGGTTGGTTCCAGGTCTTTGCTATCATAAACAGTGCCACAATGAACATACGTGTGCATGTGTCTGTCTTTATAACAGAATGATTTATAATCCTTTGGGTATATATCCAGTAATGGGGTTGCTTGGTCAAATGGAATTTCTATTTCTAGATCCTTGAGGAATCACCACACTGTCTTCCACAATGGTTGAACTAATTTAGATTCCTACAAACAGTGTAAAAATGTTCCTTTTTCTCCACATCCTCTCCAGCATCTGTTGTCTCCAGATTTTTTAATGATCGCCATTCTAACTGGTGTGAGATGGTATCTCAACATAGTTTTGATTTGCATTTCTTTACTAACCAATGATGATTAGCATTTTTTCATATGTTTATTGGCCTCATATATGTCTTTTTTTGAAAAGTATCTGTTCATATCCTTCACCCACTTTTGAATGGATTTTTTTTTTCTTGTAAATCAGCTTTAGTTCTTTGTAGATTCTGGATATTAGCCCTTTGTCAAATGGGTAGATTGCAAAATTTTTTCCCATTCTGCTGGTTGCTGGATCACCCTACTGATTGTTTCTTTTGCTGTGCAGAAGCTCTTAAGTTTAATTAGATCCCATTTGTCTATTTTGGCTTTTGTTGCCATTGCTTTTGGTGTTTTAGTCATGAAGCCCTTGCCTGTGCCTATGTCCTGAATGGTGTTGCCTAGGTTTTCTTCTAGGGTTTTTATGGTGTTAGTTGTTATGTTTAAATCTTTAATCCACTTGGAGTTAATTTTTGTATAAGGAAGGAGTCCAGTTTCAGCTTCCTGCATATGGCTAGCCAGTTGTCCCAACACCATTTATTAAACAGGGAATCTTTCCACATTGCTTGTTTTTGTCTGGTTTGTCAAAGATCAGATGGTTGTAGATGTGTGGCATTGTTTCCAAGGCCTCTGTTCTGTTCCATTGGTCTATATCTCTGTTTTGGTACCAGTACCATGCTGTTTTGATTACTGTAGCCTTGTAGTATAGTTTGAAATCAGGTAACATGAAGCCTCCGGCTTTGTTCTTTTTGCTTAGGATTGTCATGGCTATGCGGGCTCTCTTTTGGTTTCATATGAAGTTTAAAGTATTTTTTTCCAGTTCTGTGAAGAAGGTCAATGGTAGGATTTTTACAGAGCATAAGTTTTACTTTTGATGAAGTCAAAACTCTCAAGCTAGAATTGTCTATACTACACAACTCTATTCAAGGAAAGGGGTAAAAATAAAGACATTTGTATACATATAGAGATACTCAACAATGGGGTACTTTCTGACACCTCTATGGGGGATTTGTGTAGAAGCATTTGTGGTTGTTAAAATATCCGGAGATTTTGCTTTCAGCATTTAGTTGGTGATTGTAAGGGATGTTAAATATCTTGCAATATGAAGACAATCTTGAATGACAATGGCTTATTTCACTCAAAATGTCAATAGTACTCCTTTGAAATATACAACAGAAACAAAAACTAAAAGAGTTTACTAAAACAGACCTACACCAAATGCACTTCTAAATTACATACCTCAGAAAAAAGGAAAATAATCTTAGAAGGAAAGTTTGAAATGCAGAGTAATCAGAAAGGGGAAAAGGTGAATATGAACCAAATTTAAACAATTATTATTTTATAAAATAACCATAGTCATGTATAATTTGATGAGCTGAAAAAGAACACAGAACTAAAATACTAGACAGTAATAGCAATTAAAGTAGAAAGGGGGATTGTTGAAATTAATCTTCTAAAGTTCCCATTATCATTCATATTGGTTTTTAAATGTAGGTTTCCATTAAATATGCATAGTAAAAAGAATAAGAGATAGAGTTTGAGAATGACAGAAGACAAAGAAAAGCATGAATTCCCTCAATCATATTTTATCCAAAAACAGGTCAGACAATTTTTTAAAAAGACTTTTTTCCAAGTAGTGTTGGAGACAAGAATATCCATCACAAAATGTGTTACTTCGGCAGAAGGATGATTTTTGAGATAAAGGCAATTGAGAAGAAGATACAAGAAAAGCCCTCTGTTCTCCTTTTATTTGTCCAAAATCAGGACATAAATTTACAAAGGCAAAGGTGTCTTTTCTCTCTAACAGAAAGGACGAAGGTTGATCACCAAAGGCAACTTTAGACCTTTATCAGCCTGAAGAAGGCACTGGAGGAATCTACATGGCAAACTTATTAACTAGGCTTTACCTAATATATTTGCCTTCCCACCACCTGTCACTCCTAGGGATTAAACTCCTTTTTCTTTGTCATGTCATTGCTCTAAAAATTTACTATTCTTTGTTAAAGATGCTATATAAACCAGAGTTCTAAACTACTTCTTTGAGAATTACTTATTCCCTGGGTATCTCCCACATATATATAAAATATACATGTTAATATATTTCTGTTTTTCTCTTGTTAATCTTTCCTTTGTTCAAGGGGCCCAGCCAATGAACTTAGGATGCACAGAAAAAAAATTATTTTTCCTCTATGATGGTAGGATAAATAGAAATCAAAAAGTAAGATTGTGATAATAAGCCCTATATATAAATAATCTCATTAACACAAACATACTAAGTAGCTAGTAAAAAGACAAAGACTCTCAGAGTAACTGAGAAAGAAAAAGCTAGCTATATGCTGTTTGCAAGCTGTGGGCCTGAAACAGAAAATTGTGGAAAGGTTGCAAGTAAAAGGACATGAAAGAAATAAAAGATAGTAACCAAAGTAAACCCGGGCTTGTCCTACTAATATTAGTCAAATAGTCTATAACAGAGGTTGTCAAACTACAACCTAATCTAGGCATTGCTTGTTTTTGCAAATAAAGTTTTATTGGAACCCAGCAGTGTCTATTTGTTTACACCTTATCTATGGCTGCTTTCATGCTACAAAGGGAGAGTTGCTTAGCTCTGACAATACTGTAGGACCCCCAAAGCCAAAAACATTTACTATCTGGTCCTTTATGGAAGAAGTTTACTGATCTCTGGTCTGTAAGATAAAAAGGGAAATTTATTTCAAATCACTACATCACCACATATGGACAAAAGCTTTACTTTTCCAAGAATATATAACAATTTAAAATTTGTACAAGTCTAATAAATTACCATCAAAATACAGCAGTGGACCGACTATAAGTCATAATAAATAGTACAAATACTCTAAACTTGAAGTGTCACATTCACTTTAGACTGTCTGAGTTTCTCTTTGACTGCCACATCAGCCTGTAGACTGGGGTTGGCCAGGATCTAGATAGTCAAACTACAATCATAGAGACCTGAACCTCTCCTTTTGTAGAAACCACTTTTAGGTACAAACAAGCTTATAGAAGTGTACTTTGAAGGAGAGGAGGCTATAAGAGAGGAAGAAACTTGCTTAACAAAGCCAAAACCAGAGTTAACAGGCACCAACAACCAATTAAACAAAGTTTAGTTTTGTGAATGGTACTGAGATGAATGAGGCAATAAATAATATCTAGTCCCAATCTTCAAATAGTTTATAATCTATTTAAGAAAACTGGAGCTAATATACACTTGGGGGTAAAATTAAACAAACAATTATGACAAACATAAAACTCTAAATAAAAAATACAAAAAAATTTCCAAGTTAATCAGTTGAATGTCATTCAGTAATGCCAAAGCAACGCCAGGGTTAGAGTGATTCTTGTGGGTTGCACTTCAGGGTGCTTTAGACTTAGGGAGTTATGGATCCCTTTAGGTACACAAAAAATATCCAAAGAGAATGTTGGCATTGGTAACTTTAAATAAATCAATTTCCAGATCCTCAATTCTGCTATGCATTCTTTCCTAAAGTCAATCTAATGAAGAATGTGCCTGCTATAATTCTGCTTTTCTTTTTCAACCTTTGCTTTTTAAATCACACTTTTCCAATTTTACAAAAAGAAAAGCCTATTTCTCAATCATCCTGAACCTGATTATTGGGCATCAATTGCACTGGTTGTGGAAACTTTTCTATTGCCAAAGGACAATTCAAAATATTGATTCCATTGTTGTCTAAGTGAATGATTCTAATGAGAAGCTAATAAATTTCTTGCAAAGTCAATTTCTAACTCTGTGCTTTTGACAAAACTGAAAAAAAAACTTAAGTTGCTCACTGACAGATCAATAAAAGTAGTTTTTGATGATAAAGCACATGTAAGCTTTGTGGTATAGAATCCAGAAGACATTCAAAGAATGAGTGACATTTCTGTAACTAAACTCCTTTTCTTCTTATCTACCTCTATTTGGTGCATACATACACAACATGTAAAACTGGAAGACGATCCTGGCCCTTCTGTCATTCTAGCAATAAGTAATAATCATCTTTAAACACATGTGTAAACGAAAAAAGCCTCATTCTCACCATTAAGAGATTAATTTTCTTTAAAATCTTGTATTTTATGTTGAATGATTACCAAAATGTTTAACATATTTGTATTATCTTGGTCATATAATAGTATTTGCAAGTCAAGATGTCTGGGAATTTTCAACTCCTTAAGAACAATAAAGACCCCTCCCATAAAAACACTTTAAAGCCTCCTATCATGCCTGCATTTTTATCTGTTCCTTTATTTTTTCATGATTACAGATATAGATTATTGTTAAAAGACTTCAATGTGTTGCAATTAAAATTGTCACCAAAGCAACAGTTATAATGGCTCATCATGCTCAGTGGGCAAGCATGTGGGGTAGCATATGGCACTGGGAAGAGTTAAATATCCAGAGTTGTGAACAGCCAAGCTTTGTAATCATCTAAAATATTTTCTTTAGTTTAGAATTTGGTTTTCATTAATTAGTGACTCTTCTCAAGTTGATTTGAGATTTTTGTCTTACAAGTCAGAGTTTATTCTCAAGCCTATATCAGCTGTAGTTTAGATAAATAAGATGCTAAATATTACCAAATCTTGGCTCAAACTTAGCTAATTTGGCTCCTACGAAGTGTCCTGAAAGATGGACAGAATGGCAGGGGTATGGAGAATGTGCAGACATGAGACAGGCAGATTGTTTATACACACAGGTACCAAGATAGATTAATATGGATCAGGTGGTGACAGTGGTTTGGCTAAAGAAACCAACAGTAAGAGTGACATGACCATCCAAAGAAGAAATAGAAGAAGTCAGATGTGAGTCATCAGAGTTCCTGTGTTGGCATAAGTCAGAGACAGTCAGGAGCTATCATAAACAGGACGGATGCATGGTTTAGTAATAGAAAAGGCCTTCCTTAAAAACAAGGCAGGCCTCAAATTCCCTAGGGAGCAAGGTAGGGTCTCAGCAAATAAATATGTAGCTATTACAAGGCAAAATAATTTGATAGTCTTAAGAAAAGTTCGGCAAAGTTGTCATAATAATTTATATTTATTTGTTGGAGTCAGAAAAGGCTTCCTCTGAGATATGACGTTGAGATAGGCAGAATGGCTGCCTATTTTTTAAAAAGTCCTGCAACACATTCACCTCATGCCCATGATCCTTTACCATTAATATTGTACTTAGAAGCCTGGTGGGAGGTTATGGGTTAGGAAAAATTGCACAGAAAAAATTCACCATAACAAAAATTGTAGAAGGACATTAAGACCTGGGATTGCCAGTAGTCAAGTCTTAGTGGTTGGGCAAAATGTGTAATACTACCATCTAGTATTCTTCCTAAATCATAAAGTGTAATACAAACAAAAGCTATAGTTCATGGTTGCTTTGGGAAATGAGGAAATGGTTCAATGCTCTATGTTACAGTTGGCAGAGAGGGAAGAGGTCTATCATTGGAAATGACGTGTGAGGATATAGAGCTTCATTGGCTAACACAGCAGACAAGTAGCCACATGTGGATATTGAGCACTTGAATTGTGGTTGGTGCCATACGTTGAAATAATAATATTTTGGACATAATGGGTTTTAAAAGATATAATCTTAAAATTAACTTCACTTATTTAATTTTACTTAATGTGGGTACCAAAGAAATTTTCATTATAATGAAACCACAAATGTAATTTAAAATATTTTTATTAGACAGTGTTGAATAGATCAATTGATGACATATATAAATGTGTACATCTCTGAGAATTCTTAGAAATATTGGGAAATACTATGTCCCACAATATGGGATATGAACTCAAGCAATTTTAAGTATTAAATTCAAGGTAATCTCCAAAGTTTGAAGAATTTGAGGGTACGCAGATACAGGGATTACATACATTATTTTTAATCCTAAAATTGTTTTGTATTTTACTAAATGATAAAATTTTAAATTTACTAATGAAGGTTAGAAATATATAAATTATTTCATTACTTTAAAAAATGCCTGTATATTCTCATAAAGCAAAACAGTATCCTGCTGTTTACAAGAAACTCTGCACTGTATTCTAAGTGTAAAGATGTTCCCAGTTCTCTCTTAACTGTCATATAAACAGTAAAATAATTCCCTCACAGTGTCTACCACATAGCATCTTTGGTAGAAAAGAAAGGACAAGAGATAGTCAATAAAACAGTTTTGTTAGTAGAATTGTTTCTTCTCTTTCCCCTCCCTGCCTGAAGCAAGAAGTATTGGAAGAAACAGCATGATAGGGTTAGCCCTTAGTTCTACAGAAACTAATAAGTATTGTAACTGATGTTTGCCTCTCCCCTTCCTTTCTCTTGGTTATATGGTGAGTAATGTTTGTTAAAAACAATGCCATTACACCTGGGAAAATTCTGAAAAAGAACTTCTGCAATTATGTTCCAACATATTCTTTTCTCAAAATAGCACTGGGTTTTTGTATGTAGAGATGAGGAAAGGGGATAGGGATAAACACTGGAAACCTATTGTAACACTCCTCAGGAAAGTTAAAAGGAATCAGTATAGAATAGTGGGATTTTAAATATGGTGCTAGTCTTAAATACAATCAATCAATGTGGAAACCTATGCCTGGATAATACCTTCAAATTCAGATGACCTACCTTCCATTCTTCATATAGAACCCAATCTAGGATGAACAACAAGGTTTGCTACTTGGAAAAACACCCAATGGAGATTCTAAAATAACCAGCTTTCACTGTTTGTAAATTCTTTCTCATATCTAACCTTACGTGAAGCTAAGGTACAGAATGGGATATTTCTCTCTTTTTTTTTTTGAGCTGTTAAAATAAAAAAATGTTTTTTAATTAAAAAGTTATCTGGTCAGCACTGGAAAGTATGCTCAACAGTTCCATTAGAGTTCAGAACCAGCTCTTGTTCTATTACATGATTATGATGAAGATCCTACTTACCTCATACATCACTTTATCCCAGCTTCACATTGCATTTATTTTCTGATAATCAATTATTTCTTTATCAACTTCTTTCTCCTATCCCTCCCAGGACCAATTACTCTCTCAATCCTCCCCCTCTCCCTGCACAATCATTCTGGAACACTCTCATCTTCTCTCTGGCAATGAGCAATCACGGCATCCATGTTAAGAACTATCCTAAATGGCGATGACGTTTCTGTGAGCTCTTCCAATACACTGGCAATTTCTTTTTACACAAGAAAGGAAATGTAATATCCAGTTTGGGTTGTCTCTCTAGGAGACTTGTTCCCTCTTCAAGGAGTACATGCTACCCATCTCCTCCACATGGTGCTTCAGTGCTTCAGAGAAGGTTGGCTCCATCCCTAGCCTTAGTGGGTGACCTTTGAGTTGATAAAGCCAAACACAGTGATTTTGGCATCATCTCATTCTGGCCAGTGACTGTCTAGTGAGATGTGTAAGAGAATCTTGTGGTCAAGTGGGGCAGAGGTATACTTCACAAATCTTTCTTAACTCTTAAAAAGGGAAAGAAAAAACATATAAGCACCTTTGCTGCCTCTGAAGTCTGGTGTACCAAAGGTGATGGTGGAGCTACTGCAACCGTTTTATAATCTTGTTGGGAGCTACCATACAGAACTTTAAGAATCTGGGTCCATTGAACAACTGAAATAATAAATCATGGACCAAACTTCCCTCCAGATAATTTGTCATGTGAAATAATAAATGCCTTGAGGTTTAAGTCATTTTGAGTTCAGTTTTCTGTTACTTGCAGCCCAAAACATTCTAACGCATGTGACAATGTAGCATGTAACTCTGAAAACTGGTGCTGATTAAGCCATTCTATCTGTGCTTATATTCCATGATAAAATTAATAATTCTAGTTTTCTTCCATTTTTCAAAATGGCCTTAGGAAAATCTCTAAGTTTGGGTTTAAAATGAATAGGCTAATAAATAAATAAATAAGAATTTACAGACTTTTAAGTTGGAGAGAATAAATTGTGTGTTATTTTTTTTTTCTCTCTCTCTCTCTGTCTCACTCATCAGTTTGTCATTCTTTTTCTCTGCCCAAATCCCTCCTTTTCCATTTCCCACACAAGATTTTAGGTCCACTTCCTGGCTGCTTCATTTAGCAGAGCCCTCTCTTCCATCAGAGATCTACCTGCCTAGACCCCTGATAGTTGCAGCAAATATAGCCTGGGCAACCTGAGTAGTAGTTGTAGCAAGAGTAGCTGCTGCAGATGCTTTCCAGGAAATACAACAAATAATTAAGATTGGCTATTGGGAAAGTTGAAGGGACATTAAAGCATGACTCAGCCAAAGTTATATGTAACATCTGTGCTTTCTCTAGCTAACAAAATTTCAGTTAAAAAAAATCAAGTATAAACAGACCTCAAAGGAGGCCATTTGAGACTTCTAATTCTTTCAAGCTTGTCCTTAGGGGAACAAGTTATTTGGGTAAAAAAGATATTTATAGCAGGGAGATCCAAGATGGCCAAATAGGAACAGCTCTGGAGTACAGTTCCCATCAAGAACAATGCAGAGGGTGAGTGATCACTGCATTTCCAAATGAGTCTTACTGCCCACAGACTAGGAGATTCCCGGGCTGAGTTTCCAGCACAGCTGTTTCAGCTGGCACTAGGGGTTTCCACACAAAAATTCACACAAATCTGGGCGGCCATTTCAATTGGTGCCTGGAATGCCTGGGAGACAGAGCCACCCATTCAATTGAAAAAGAGGGAGCTGAAACAGGGAGCCAGGTGATCTGGCTTGGCGGGTCCCACCCCCACAAAGACCAGCAATCTGAAATGCTCTGGACTGGGAGTTTCGCAGCAAGTGCAGCTGAACCCCAGACAGTCCAGCTCGGTGGGGGGAAGGGCGTCCACCATTACTGAGACAGTCCACTACTACCGAGGCAGTCCGTCATTACTGAGGCAGTATGCCATTACCAAGGAAGTCTGCCATTACCGAAGCAGTCCACCATTACCTAGGCAATTCGCCATTACTGAGGCAGTCCACCATTACCTAGGCAGTCTGCCATTACTGAGGCAGACCACCATTACCGAGGCAGTTCTAACTGTACCTCTGTAAACAAAACCACAAGGAAGTTTACAGAGCAGCTGGGCAGAGCCCGTGGCACCTCGGCAACACCTCTGCTGGCAGACTGTGACTAGACTACCTCTTTGCTGGGCAAGACATCTCTGAAAAAAGGAAGCAGAACATCAGGAACTTATAAATAAAGCCCAACCAGCTAAGGACAGAGCTACTGGAAAAAAGAGGTGGTTATGAATTCCTCTGTAGCAGACTTAAATGTACCTGCTGAGCAGCCTTGCACAAAACAACAGAGCTCCTAGCACAGCACTTGAGCTCCTAAAAGGGACAGACTGTTTCCTCAAGCAACCCCCCAACCCCTGTATATACAAAGATACACCTCATAAAGGAGAGCTCAGGCTGACATCTGGCATGCATCCGTCTTGGACAAAGATAGAACTGGCAGCAACCCTTACTGTTCTGCAGCCACAGCAGGTGATTCCCAGTCAACCAGGGTCTGGAGTAGACCTCCAGCAGTCCTACAGCAGAGGGACCTGACTGGTAGAAGGAAAATTAAAAAACAGAAAGAAATAATTTCATCATCAAGAAAAAGAACATCAACTCAGAGACCCCATCTGAAAGTCACCAACCACAAAGACCACAGGTAGATAAATCCACAAAGATGGGAAGAAACCAGTGCAAAAGGGATGAAAACATCCAAAACCAGAACGCTTCTCCTCCTCTAAGGGATCAGAACTCCTCACCAGCAGGGGAACAAGGCTGGATGGAGAATGAGTCTGATGAATTGACAGAAACAGGCTTCAGAAGGTGGGTAACAACAAACTTCTCAAAGCTAAAAGAACATGTCCAATGCAAAGAAACTAAGAACCTTGAAAAAAGGTTTGAAAAAATGCTAATGAGAATAAACAGCTTAGAGAAGAATATAAATGACTTAATGGAGCTGAAAAATCACAACACGACAACTTCGTGAAGCATACACAAGTTTCAATAGCTGAATAAACCTGGCAGAAGAAAGGATATCAGAGATTGAAGATCAACTCAATAAAATAAAATGAGAAGGCAAGATTAGAGAAAAAAGAGTAAAAAGAAATGAACAAAGTCTCCAGGAAATATGGAATTATGTGAAAAGACCTAATCTACGTTTGATAGGTATACCTGAATGTGGTGGAGAGAATGAATCCAAGCTGGAAAACACTCTTCAGGATATTATCCAGGAGAACTTCCCCAACCTAGCAAGCCAGGCCGCCATTCAAGTCCAGGAAATACAGAGAACACCACAGAGTTATTCCTCAAGAAGAGCAACCCCAAGGCACATAATGATCTGATTCACCAGGGTTGAAATGAAGGAAAAAATGCTAAGGGCAGCCAGAGAGAAAGGTCGGGTTACCCACAAAGGGAAGCCCATCAAACTCACAGTGGATCTCTTGGCAGAAACCCTACAAACCATAAGAGAGTGGGGGACAATATTCAACATCCATAAAGAAAGGAACTTTCAACCCAGAATTTCATATCCAGCCAAACTAAGCTTCATAAGTGAAGGAGAAATAAAATCCTTCATGAACAAGCAATTGCTGAGAGATTTCATCAACACCAGGCCTGCCTTACAAGAGCTCCTGAAAGAAGCATTAAACACAGAAAGTAACAACCAGTACCAGCCACTCCAAAAATGTACCAAATGATAAAGACCAATGACACAAGGAAGAAAGTGTGTCAACTAATGGGCAAAACAACCAGTTAGCATCAAAATGGCAGGATCAAATTCACACATAACAATATTAACCTTAAATGTAAATGGGCTAAATGCTCCAATCAAAAGACACAGACTGGCAAATTGGATACAAAGTCAAGACCCATCAGTGTGCTGTATTTAGGAAACCCATCTCACATGCAAGGACACACATAGGCTCAAAATAAAGGGATGAAGGAAGATTTACCAAGCAAATGAAGAGCCGAAAAAAGCAGGAGTTGCAATCCTAGTCTCTAATAAAATAGACTGTAAATCAACAAAGATCAAAAGAGACAAAGAAGGGCATTACATAATGGTAAAAGTATCAATGCCACAAGAAGAGCTAATGATCCTAAATATATACGCACCCAATACAGGAGCACCCAGATACATAAAGCAAGTTCTTAACAACCTACAAAGAGACTTAGACTCCCACATAATAATAGTGGGAGACTTTAAAACTCTACTGTCAATATTAGACAGATCAACGAGACAGAAAATTAATAAGCATATCCAGGACTTGAACTCAGATCTGGATGAAGTGGACCTAATAGACATTTACAGAACTCTCCACCCCAAATCCACAGAATATACATTCTTCTCAGTACCACGTCGCACCTACTCAAAATTGGCCACATAATTGGAAGTAAATCACTCCTCAGCAAATGCAAAAGAATGGAAATGATAACAAACTGTCTTTCAGACCACAGGGCAATCAAATTAGAACTCAGGATTAGGAAACTAACTCAGAACCACACAACTTCATGGAAACTGAACAACTGGCTCCTGAATGTAGACTGGATAAACAATGAAATGAAGGCAGAAATAAAGATCTTCTTTGAAACCAATGAGAACGAAGACACAATGTATCAGAATCTCTGGGACACATTTAAAGCAGTGTCTAGAGGGAAATTTATAGCAATAAATGTCCACATGAGAAGGGAGGAAAGATCTAAAATGGATACCGTATAATCAAAATTGAAAGAGCTAGAGGAGGAAGATCAAAAAAACTCAAAAGCTAGCAGAAGACAAGAAATAACTAAGATCAGAACTGAACTGAAGGAGATAGAGACACAAAAAAAAACCTTCAAAAAATCAATAAATCCAGGAGTTGGTTTTTTGAAAAGATCAACAAAATAGATCGCTAACCAGACAAATTAAAAAATAATGCCTTCTTTTAAAAGTTCAACCAATAGTAGACTAGGTCAAATAGACATTAGCATTCGTAAAAGGGAATATTTTTGTGGATATGCATCCCTGAAACATAAACACATGCTTATTAACATAATTGTTGATATCAAAGATGCTGAAGATATAGGGAGGCAAGATAACTAAAAGTTGAAGATCACTGATAAAGTAGGAGGACTTGCATTGGTACATATGGCATTATTCCACAACCAAAGAAAAGGAAAGAGAGCAGATACATGTCTATATGTATATCTGTTGGTGAAAAGGTTGGGGGTGAACCTGGCTAAGGATGGCTTTTCCATTTCTCTGAGGCATCAAGATGAGATATGAAGCATTTATCTTTAATGCTTCAATCACTCTTTTGCTGAGCTTAATTACTCAACAAGCAAAGGTAATGCCTTACATGTTTTAAAACTATACCTTTCAGTTGTCAATTGCATGGCTAGTTAGTAATCTTAAAGCATGACCCTTGTGCCTGGGTACCTAGGAAAACTGATTTTTTATCCTTTGTCACACGTGGACAAATAAACTCTCCCCACCTGGACAACTCAAATTAATCATAAATCATCAACTGATTATTTTCTGTTTCTTTTGGTGAGTTCTCACTTGTGGTCTTTGGTTCTTTTCTTTAGCGAGGACCATCAAATGGCTATAAGAAGCATATGATTCCTAAGCCCCTCCCCTTTTCTTTCAGAAGCTCTCCATCACTTGGGATTCATCCAGGAAAATGAAAATCACTCCCGAAATTTAAAACAAGACATGGCTTAGCAGAGGAAATTTAAAAAGAAGAAGAAAGAAGAAGGAGGAGGAGGAGGAGGAGGAGGAGGAGGAGGAGGAGAAAGAAGAAAGAAGAAAAAGAAAGAAGAAAAAGAAGAAGAAGAAGAAGAAGAAGAAGAAGAAGAAGAAGAAGAAGAAGAAGAAGAAGAAGAAGAAGAAGAAGAAGAAAGAAGAAGAAAGGAGGAGGAGGAGGAGGAGGAGGAGGTCAAAGAAAGAAAATGATAGGGTGGGCATTCTACCATACAGAAAATCACAAAATGGTCAAATCATATAAAACTTCTGCCACTGATTTGACTGCCCACTGTACTAGAGCAGATAATTTAAGGGATACCAGAAAACTGTGGAAAAACTTTGATGCAGAAGAATGGCTGATTGCTGCTATAACTGTAAGAAAAATGACTGCTTTCACTTCCCCTATGCTTTCCAAAATTGTACTGGTTCCTCCCTTTGGCAGAACATAGCTTAGGACAATACTTGCAGAATTCTTACAAATATAGTTCCCAGGCTTCCAGCCCCTATAATGGAAGAATATCACAGAAAGGCAAAGATAAGGTGAGCAACCAAAACAATTCCTTATAATCTAGTAGATTTCTTAACCAGTTTATTCATGCCCTCTTCCAGGAACAGGTCTCATTTGAACTACAGGAGGAAATGCTGAATAAGAGTTCTCTGAAAAAGACAACACTAATTTAAAGACTAGCAGAAACATACTACAGTAAGTTACATCACTGAAACCTATTACAGTTAGTTTAAAGCCAGTCAGCATTAAAGGGGTAGGTTGATTTGCCTTTAGCTACCATTATCGCATCTCCCTTAACAGTAGCAGCAAGGGCATAGCAAATCAGTATAGAAATCATTTGTACAGTTGCCTAGCAGAAAATCAATATTTCTGTTCTTCTGTTATACACAACAAGTAGTTTGAAATAGGAAAAAAGAACGTGTTACTTTTGAAGCTCCTCTAAACAACTGAATTCAGAATCAGTTATGTTTCTCTATCTATATAGCTAGCTGTATAGCATGTAACAATTTAGTAAAGATGATTTGCAAGAAAGTTTAAGATAAAAAGTTTATAGATGAGATGACAGTGAAGATTTTCTATTAAGGCAATTTTGTGAACTAATATTCATTTAGAAAAGTTCCATTTTCAAAAACTGGTAATTAGTTAATTTTCTAAAAATACTCTCCAGGAATTTTATAATTTTAATTAAGACAAACAAACTGATATATAGAAACAGGTATTTGCATTGTCCATTCTATTTAAAAATATTGAGTAATGGTTAATATCTTACTTTAGTTGCTTTACTAAAACTTTTTAATTATGTTCAATTAAAAGAATTAGAAATTTTAAAATATTTGAGCACAATGCAAACATTAAAACCACAGTATCTTCACAGTAAGATACTATACTGAGTAATAAGTCCCTAAGGAACGATTGCAGTTAAATTTAGAAGTGAGACTTTAGAAAACTTGAACATATCATAATAAATTCAGTGATTTTTTTTGGAACCATAATCGACCTCATCAATTTTATGAAATATCAAGAGATTTTTTCTTTCTGGATTTAAATTTATACTTCTGATATTTTCTATCACTTAATTCTTCTACAAAAATATTGACAATCATATCAAATGACAGTATGGCTTTGTAGAAGTCTCAATTTATTTTGCTTAGAGAAAAGCACAAATTCTAAAGAGAAGATGGTGGTCATAACAAGATCATTAAAATGCTTAAACTGATACTCATGGGGAAAAAATGTCGAATACTTAAAAAGTATTCTTTAGTTTTAAGTCAAACTAAAATGTAAAGGATGTATTTGGCAATGTTTGAGCTTCTGTCTTAGTAACATAAACAGTTTCATACTTCTGAAATATAACACATGAAGCTTCTAAAATACGAGAATAGCAAAGAAAAGTTATCTGCATATCTCACTTTTTTTGTTTTCACAGTTGAATAAAGTTTCTGTATTTTTTTAACTCTTTGGTGTAAGAAATACAAAAATTTGCTTTTTAATAAAACTTCATTTCTAAACTTGTAAGAGTTCCATTTTCAAAAACTGAAATTTTCTAAAAATACTCTCAGGAATTTTATTATTTAAATTAGGAAAAACTTAAACTGATATATAGAAATAGGTATATGCATTGCCATTCTTTCTATTTAAAAATATTTAGTGGTTAATATTTTAATTTTGTTGTTTTAGTAAAACCTTTTAATTATGTTCAAGATGCAAAAGAAATTGTACATAAATTTCTTTCTTCCATGTAACCATGTCCATGAAAAGATAAGCTGCTTGAATATTTCAAGTGTCTTCTGTTTACAGTAGATAATTTTAGCAAAACTATGCATAAATAAGTTTTGATTTACAAATTATAAAATCTAAGTTAATTTAAAATAAAATGTTAAAGTACAATAAGATTGTAAGTCTTAAGACTATTCTTCCAAATGGACAAAACACAGCACTGAGAAGTGTTTGAACATTTCATGATTCAGCAAAAGTGAAGAGGTTCATCTGTCTAGGGGAATGGCTTCTCTAATTGGAGAAAGTAATGTTAAAACATCCAGATTTGTGAAGCCTTCCATATTCTTTTTCTTTTATTAACATATAATTGTCTAAAATTACCCTATAATTATATTGCTGGACATTACATTACATTGTTTGGACATTACAATTGTCCAAAATTACCTCATAATTATAGGGTAATTTTGGACAATTATAATGTCCAAACAATGTAATGTTTCCATGCATACATACATTGTGTTATGATCAAATTACAGTAATTAATATATTCATCACCTCATTTATCATTTTTTATGTAGTAAAAACTTCAAAATACTCACTTCTAGCTAGTTTGAAAGATAAAATTCATTATTACTAACTATTATCAACCTACTGTGCAATAGGACATCAGAATTTATTCCTGCTTTTTAATTGTAACATTCTACACATTGAAGAATGTCTCACTATTTCTCCCTATCTGGTAACCACTGATCTACTCTCTACTTCTATGAGATAAATGCTTTGAATTCCACATGAGTAAGCTAATACGTTATTTATTTTTCTACAACTAGCTTACTTTACTTAGTATAATGTCTTCCAGATTCATCCATGTTGTTGTAAATGATGGAATTTCATTATGTTTTATACTAGAATAGTACTTCATCGTGTATATATACGCCACATTTTCTTTATCCATATATCATTGATGGACACTTAGTTTAATTCCATATTTTGGCTTTTGCAAAAGGTGCTGCAATAAATATAAAGGTGTAGAAATTATTTCAACATACTAATTTCATTTATTTGAATATATAGCCAGAGGTGGGACTTCTGGATCACATAGTAGTAATAGTTTTAATTTTTTGAGTATCCTTTATACCATTTTTCATAATGTCTGTACTAACTTATTAGCAGTGTGCAAGGGCTCACTTTCCAACACTCATCTTCTTTTGTGTTTTTATTAATAGCTATTTAACCGGATAAAGTAATATTTCCTTGTGGTTTTGATTTTCACTTTCCTAATTGGCAATGTCTGGAATTTTTGCTATGCATAACAGCTATTTGTATGTCTTCTTTTTACTATAATGTCCATTAAGGTGTTTTTTTTGTTGTTGTTGTTTTGTTTGTTTTTCTGAGACTGAGTCTTGCTCTGTTGTGGAGGATGGAGTGAAGTGGCACCATCTCTCCACCTCCCAGGTTCAAGAGATTCTCCTGTCACAGCCTTGTGAGTAGCTGGGATGACAGGCACGTGCCACCACACCTAGCTGCTTTTGTGTTTTTAGTCGAGATGGCATTTCACTATGTTGGCTAGGCTGGTCTTGAACTCCTGACCTCAGGTGATCAACTTGATGGCCATTTGAGTTGTTTCCATGTTTCTGCTTTTGTTAACGGTGCCATAATAAACATGCATGTGCATGTGTCTTTATAAAAGAATGACTTATAATCCTTTTTATACCCAGTAATGGGATGGTTGGGTCAAATGGTAGAAATCACGTTGAATATGTAGATTACTTTAGGTATGAGCATTTTAACTATAAAAATTATTCCAATCCATGAGCACAGGCTTTTTATTTATTTGAGTCCTCTTCAATGTCTTTCCTCAACATTTTAAAATTTTAAATGTAGAAATAGTTCACCTTTTTGGTTACATTTATTCCTGGGTATTCTTTCAATTTAGCTATTTTAAATGGAATTTTTTTAATTAGGTCACTATTAGTGTATAGAATGCTACTAATTTTGGAATGTAGATTTTGTATCCTGCAAATTTACTGAATTTGTCTATTATTTTTTAACAGTTTTGGTGGTTAGTCAAGTGTCAAATCACACCCTGAATATTTTGTTAGTTTTCTGCCTCCATGATCTAATACTGTCAATGCAGTGTTGAAGTCTCCCACTATTGTTGTGTAGTTATCTAAGTCTCTTCATAGGTCTCAGAACATCTTTTATGAGTCTGGGTGCTCCTGTGTTGCGTGAATATATATTTACAGTAGTTATGTCTTATTTAATTGAACTCTGTACCATTAAGTAATGCCCTTCTTTGTATTTTTTAAATCATTGTTGGTTTATAGTCTGTTTTGTCCGAGTTTAGAATAGCAGCCCCTACTCATTTTGTTTGTTTTACATTTGCTTGGTAGATTTTTCTCCATTCCTTTATTTTGAACCTGTGAGTATCACTGCATGTGGCATGGGTCTCTTAAAGACAGCATGCATTTGGGTCTTACTGCTTTATCCAATTTGCCACTCTGTTTATTTTAATTGGGGCATTTTCCCAGTTACATTCAAGGTTAGTATTGATATGTGTGGATTTGATCCTGTATTTGTGTTGTTAGCTAGTTATTATGCAGACTTGTTTGTGTGGCTGCTTTATATTTCTATGGTTTATGTGCTTAAATGTGTAATGGCTGACAGTGGTCCTTCCTTTCCATATTTAGCATTATCTTCAGGACCTCTTTTAAGGCAGGTGTGGTGGTAATGAATTCTCTTAGCATTTCCTTGTCTGAAAAAGAATCTTGTTTTTCCTTCATGTATGAAACTCTGGCTGAATATGAAATTCTTAGTTTCAGTTTCTTTTCTTTAAGAATGATGAATATATGACCCCAAACTCTTCTGGATTATAGGACTTTTGCTGAAAGATTTGCTGTTGACTGATGGGGTTTCCTTTGTAGGTACCTGCCCCTTTTCTGTAGCTGCCATTAATATTTTGTTCTTTATGTCAGCCTTGAAGAATCTTATGACTATGTGTCTTAAAAGATGGTCATCTTCTATAGTATCTCACAGGGATTCTCTGCATTTCCTGAATTTGAATATTGGCTTCTCCTGGAAAGGTTGGGAATTTTTTGTAGATATCCTCAAGTATGTTTTCCAAATGGCTTGCTTTCCCTCCCTCTCTTTCAGGGATGCCAGTGAGGAGTAGATTTGGTCTCTTCATATAATCCAATATTACTGGTTTGTTCATTCCTTTATTTATGTCTGAATGAGATAATTTGGAGAAGCAGTTTTGAGCTCTGAGACTCTTTCCACATCTTTGTCTATTCTGATGTTAATATTTACTATTCTATTATGAAATTCCTGAAGCGAGTCTTTTGGCTCTATTGAAATTGTTTGGCTCTTTTTAAAAATGGCCACTTTGTATTTCAGTTCCGTATTATTTTACTGTATTCCTTGTATTCCTTAGATTAGCATTCAACTTCATCCTGAATCTCAGTGATACTCATTCCTATCCAGATTCTCAATTCTATATCTATCACATGTCTATCATCAGCCACTTCTGTCTGGTTAAGAATTAGTGTGGTTGTTTGGAGGTAAGATACTCTAGCTTTTTGAGTTTCCAGAGTTCTTGCATAGGTTCTTTTCCCTTGATGTGGGCTGATGTTACTTTAATCTTTGAAGTTGCTCTCCTTTGAATAGGGTTTTTTACTTTTATCTTTTTTGTTCATGCCCATAGGGATTTGATTTTGGTATGAGCTCAGTCAGCTGGCTTCAATTCTGAAAGATTTCCCAGAATCAAGACTCAGCTCAGAATGCTGGGCTGCATTCTCCAACTCTGGAGGGCTTTTGCCAGGCCACTGGCTTTGTTTTCTGGCCCTTCTAGATTAAGAACCTGCCTCATCATGGATGATGAAATGTTCCTGGTCTGTTGACCAAAACACCCCAATAGGCTGGGTGCTGGCTAAAGTGCTTTGTTGGGATGATGGCAGCAGGATCTGTGCTCACTTGCATGTGCCAGCAGCCATGGTGGCATAGCCGGGTGCATGTGCATTGGCTGGGGCAGAGCACTGGAGGGAAACCGCCTTAGTTTTCAAAGTTGCTGTACACTGGCAAGATATTTTGGTATTATATTCTGGGCTGCAATTCAGTAGGTGGTGCTTAAAAGTGTCAGCCATCAGACAGGCTCTTACTCTGCTATATGGCTCTTTTGTGCTCAGTACAGTTTGCAGTAGTATTCTGTGGTGCTAGGGGAAATAGAAGTCTGTTCCTGGTCCTTGGAAGAGTTCCCTACAGTCACTGGCTTCATGCCCCCATTTTTTGTTGTTGAGTGTTCTAGCCCACGGGGCTCCCTCAGGAAGGGGCTGCAGCTGGGAGACAGGCCATATCTTTGCTAGAACAGCCTGTGAAGAGAGGCATAACCTACTCCACCAGTTTATGAACCCGGGTGTCTCACCTCTCTCAGTGATCTGAGAGTGAGGGCTCCTTCCTGCTTGGCATTGCCTAAGCTAGCAAGTCCCCAGGTGACTAAGAGCTACAGGGTTGAATAGGGTCACCTAATTTACTCTCCAGATGCTTCTGAGGGGAACACAGAGTTGTACCTGTCTGCAGAGTTCAGGCAGAAGTGGGATCACTGGGCTGGAAGCTCTAGCAGATGCAGCCTACCTGGCTATGAGGAATCACCTGCCGTGCCCTTTGTTTCCCAGGACAACAGGAGGTTGGCTGGCACTTTGGCAGAATTCAGGCAGAAGCTGGACTCCACCATTGGACGTTCTAGTAGGCATGGTCCACCTGGCTGCCAGCAGCAGGAGTAGGGGGAGTCACCTGTCCTGCTGTCTGGGGGTTTCCTGGAAAAACCGCAGGCTGTGCTACCAGCTAAGTTCAGACAGAAGTGGGACTGCTAGGCTGAAAGTTCTAGCATGTGTGGCCCACCTGGCTATCAGTGGCTGGGGCGAGTGCCCTTGCTCATCTGCCATCCAGCTGTTTCCCTGAGTTTTGTCTGGCAAGGGGCGGGTGGGGCAATCTTACTGCTCCCAGACCCAACAACTGTGGCTTCTACTGGGACTACGGAACGTTTGCCAGTTTGTTCCAGGGTCCAAGGCTTTTAGAGGTCTCCATGGACTTGACAATTGCTTCTGCAAAAACCTCATATAGCTCTCTCAGTTTAGAAGGACAGGTATGTGGGAGCTAAGGGGGCGTGTCCAGCAAAGCTGGGAAATTCATCCATTTCCAGGCCTGCCCAGGTTCCCATGGAGATGGTACATCTCTCTCTCGGGAGGCTTTTGCTCACTCACCCTTTCCTGTGTTGGGGAGCTTCTCCTGGCTTCAGGTTGATCCCAGATGGGCTGCTGCCCAGCTTTGCTCCTCTCTGTCGTGTTCTCTTGCTGCCTTGATGGATCCAGATGTGTTTTCTTAGATGACTGGCTTGCAGGGTCAGTGCTCACTAGCCCTTTTGTTTCCCGTAAGAGCAGTTCACATGAGCTGCTTCTAACCCACCATCTCAACCCAATGCCTTCAAAGATGTTTCTGTTGACATCTTTAACCCGCCAAATCAATGCTGAACATGTTTCTCAGGGTTTGCTGTTACGTATACAATAACTGCTCCCTACAATTTAAGCAAATCTTTAAGGTTTTATTTATTTATAACTAAAACACTCTAAGTAATACAACAATCTATATCAAAGAATTGTGGTGAAGATTAAATAAAATGAGAGATAACGTGAGGAGATAGAACCTAGCAGATGCTCAGCTTTAAAAAAAAAAAAAAATGTAGGTGTGCTGCTGCTGCTCCTACTGCTGTTCATGGGGAATGCCTCCAGTTCAAGCACATATGGGTCTACTGTAAACTGTCAGGGGCTCCAGTATGGAAGGGTATGTGAGGGTTTGTGAAAGACGAGTTGTTGAAACACCAGAACAGAAATGACAGTATATACTGGTTAATGATGAAACTATTAGGCTAAAATACAAAATGGGTATAGTTTAATTTTAGCAATTCTTCTCAAACAGGAGCTCTACACTCTTGGCAATTATTTAGAACTTCAAACAGCTTTGATTATGTTAGTTATCTATATCAATATTTTCTACATTTGAATTTAACTGGAAAATTTAAAAATACTTGATTATTCATTATAACATTATTTTTATTAAAATATATTTCATGTAACATATCATATAAAATTATTTTTTCCAAAAATGTTGAGAAAAGTGACAATGTCTATATTTTTCCTAATAGCTTTAATGTCTGGATTTTCTATCTGTTTCAGCATCCAAATTTTTGATATGTTGGTTCAATTGAAGCATTAGGAATGTTTTGGGTTTGCACAGATATGTGCAAAAGGGAGGATGATTGTAATGTTTTTAAACAACTTTTGATTTTTTGACACTATACAAAACTTGATAATTGATGGTTTCTAACAAACATTGCAATATATAAACAAATATTTAATATAAACAAATATGAAGCATGTTGACGTATCTTGGACTTGAATTGACTTTTACCACAAATCTTTGTAATATCATCCACTGGTTATTTGAAAAATATTGGTTACCTGAATTATACAGATCTTCCAAAACTGACACCTTTCATTATCACATTTGTTAACATCACTGGTGTTCTCATCGGAATATTATCTGAGTATTGGGAAACTATCACATTCATGGTGGCAGACATGTTTTCAAAAATTCTATTTCCTTGAGAGCTTGAAATCTGTCCTTGCAACAAATATTGTCAGTTTTTTCCTTGAAATGAGATTCACTTTACTAATTTTTGAGGAAATGTCTGTCAAACCCCGCCTGAATAATTATAGTATGTTTGTTAGCTGTGTTTTTAAGTAAAAATTGTATTTCACTAAACAGAAGTTTACTATGTTTGCACCTTAACAACTGTGTTTTTATCAGAGGTGGTCATCATACTTAAGGATACAGAACAAATGATTTATGCATATTTTCCATTTTGTCATAATGACTATTGAAAAAGTACGTATGGAAGGGTTGAGATATAAATAAATTAATAGTATTACTACTTCATGAAGAACATTCTCATGTGAAACTCAGTATTTATTTTGTTAAACTATTAGTATATGGCAATAAAAACTCAGTGATTATTGGATTATTGGACTACTGATATAATTTGGTGCTGCTACCTTGTTTCATGTTAAGGTTAAAGCAGATTTACCATCATTGTTTTTGCAACATCAATGTGCATGTCAACTCAGTTAAAAAGCCAAATTATGTATTAGTTTTATTATAAAACTGTTGACCTCATTGCTACCCTCAATGGATCTTAAGGGCTGCCCAGGCTCCATAAACTACACATTGAGAACAACTGAGTAAATAAACAAGTAGATAAGAGGCTAATGTATCAATGTGACACAAATTTATCTAATTCATTGATGTATGCTAATAAAAAGACTTCTCATCAACATCATCAAAAACAGGGTTTATCAACTACCCATAGCATTATTCCCCAGACACTATTGCAATCAAGACATCTTTCATTTGGATGTTGTTGAAATGAGTATGACAGTTGTGAACTATTAAGCATCTATTCACTGTATTTGGGTCTGCTGATGTAGTTAAGGAGAGAAATCAAAAGGTTGTTGGCTTTCATTAAGTCATCCAACCAGAGTGTTTACTAAAGAAGATGCAGGATGTGACCAGGGCTTAATCTTTGTAACTTCCTTTTCTGTCTAACGATGTGCCTGACACTTACATATAAAGATTCATGTACATGACCACAATTATCACAGCTGTGTGACCCTGAAACTGAAACAGACAATGGCATATTCAGGATAATTGACTGCACAGACTATGAGGGTATTAGATAATACTACAAGGAATACTCCAGGAAATTAACCCAAGGGACATCATATCCTCCTGGTTACCAGTCACATAATGACTTTTTCTTCATGTGAGAATTAGTAGAGAACACTAACACACATAGACAATTGGTTCTAAATAATGTATGCTAAAGACTACTGCAAAGAACACCTGCCTAATACTTTCAGGAATTTCACATTTCTTTAAAGAGTATGTGTCTGCTTATAGAATTCAAAGGTTTAATAGACATCTTTATGTGTAAGTCTGAGTAAATCTGAATATTTTTTAATACTGATCTTGGAAAAATATATATCCAATTTCAGCAAATCTTAAAATAGTTTTGAACTAAGGATGGGACAACCTCACATAAGGATGTGGCAAGCATGGGCAGCACAAGGAGAAATATTTAGTCCCCTTTCTCTTTTCTTCTTTATACTGTTTGTCTCACTACACAGCAAATGCATTCTAGAAAGTAGTAACTGGGAGATACAGGTAATTTAGGAGAAGAAAAAGCAATTGTCACAATAAAAAATAGTAAAATCCTCCAAAGTGTGTAAGAGCCTTTTCTGGGTAGTCATTCCTACATGAAAAGTTTATTTAAAGAGTTTACATGTGAATCTGGCAGTATCTGAAAGGTATTGGTCTCACACAGAATATAACCTTTCCTTTTGTGGTCACCTTCTTTTAAGGTCCCAATAATATGAAATGTGAAACAAAGGACATTAATTTTAACTTACGTATTTCAGGGTTTGGAACACTGAGAAAAAACTAAATAAGTAGAGGATATACTGGGTTGGTGCAAAAGTAATTGTGGCTTTTGCCATTGAAAGTAATGTGAAACTCATTGTCTTTTATTTCGAGTGAGTGATCATTAAAAGTAATGGCAAAAACTACAACTATCTTTTGCACCACCCTAATAAAAACTTCTACATTAATACAGAATTTCAGTGATCACTTCACCAGATTTTGTTCCATTAATGTTATCACACAAAAATGGCTTTAAAACATATGTATAGGAGATTTAAAAGAAATATTCCATAAGTGATTCTTTTCTAACTTAAGAAGTAAAAAATCCTTCCACTTCCCATTTACCCATGGTAAAGTGAAGTGTTCAATTGTTTCCCACAGGTGACAGAAGATAAGAAAAAATTTCAGGTGCTAAAAAGCTACTTTTAAAAAATTATTCTCTGACCATATAATTAAATGCTATAATGCCGTTCTAATTTGTCATATTTTTTATTTCGATGTCAGGTTATTGATGTTTTCTAACAACTTTATTGAGTCATACAATACAAACCATAAAATGTATCCATTTTAAGTGTAAAATTAAGTATTTTTTCATCAATTTAGAGTTGTAGAGCAATCATCACAATCCAGTTTTAGAACATTTCCATAAATGCAAAAAAAGATTCCCTGTGTTCATTGGCAAACAATCCCCATTTCCACTAGTATCAACTAATTGTGGTCAGTACATTTAATCTCTAAAATTCTCTTTCTAGACTTTTCGTATACATAGGATCCTATACAGTACCGTATTTTCTATGAAATATTCAGCTTAGCATAATGTTTTTGAGGCTTATCCATGGTTAAGCATGAACCAGTTGTTTGTTCCTTTTGGTTGCTGAATAGCTTTCCATTATATACATATACTACATTTTATTTAGACATTCACCAGTTGATGGACATTTAATTTCTTTTCCAAATTTTGTCTATTATAAATAATGCTGCTATGAACATTCACATATTAGTTCTTTTATGGACATATATTTTTATTTTGGGTAGATATCTAGGGACAGAATCACTAGATTAACGTACATTTCACTTTTTAAGAAACTGCTAAAGTTTCCCAATGTAGCTGCACCATTTTACATTACTTTCAGCATGGTAGAAAGGTTCCAGTTTTCTACATTTTCACCACCTGTTATTGTATGCTTATTACAGCAATTTTAGTGGGTGTAAAATGCCATCTCACTGTGGTTTAACTTGGCATTTCTCATATGACTAATTTATCTTTTTGTGTGTTTATTAGACATTTGCATCTTTTGTTTAAATGACCATTCAAATCTTGTTAGTGACTGCAAGTTGGCAATAAGGTACAAGACTTTGTTAAATTCAACTTTTAAAACCTCTTGATGGTAAGCCTTTCAAGCTTTTCCTGAGAACAAATTCTACTTTGCTCTTCAGTGCGATAAGTGAAACTTTTTGACGTTATGATAACATACACTCTCCTTTGCCTACAGTAATTAGGGAGAGAAGCTGTTTTCCAATTGCCATAATCCTCCACAGGATTCTCACTTTCTTCTGGGACTGATTATAATTTGTAGACAAAAAGTTATGTATTTACTGCCATAAGTGAAATAGAATGGCACACAGAGTTCAATAGTACATGGTGTGTCTTATATTGATCATTCTTTGGCGTTGTAAAATCTGCATTGAGATTTTTTTATGCATAACCTCTGTGCTAATCTTGATGTGCTTCGCTGCCTAACTAAGCCCGTGGTGTCTATAAGACTTGGACACACAAACTTGAGAACCTGAACCGGTATACTCCTGACTCTCTGCTGTCTAAATTTCTGCACAATGCTTTTATTCTGATTATGCCTTAATTAAGGACACATTAATATGTAACTTCATTCTTTTTACATATTCATGATGCCTGTAACTACACATATCTTAGAGATGTTAACTTGTTGTCTGCAAAAGGAGTTTGCATAATTTGGGGACAACTTTTAGATAATATCTCCAATTTTATTTTATCCTCCTGCTCTGGATACCATGATATATGTATATTAAATGTTGGAGCTTCTGCCCTGCTGTCTTACCAACATCTATGTAGTAGAGTACAGTTTTATGACTCACTTTCTACTATCAAAAAGTAACTGCTACTGGACCTGCTCTGCCACCACAAATACCTGCAAAACTGGAAAATATATGAACTGTCGCCAGACATTGGATAATAGGTGTCACAGGACTACAATCACTGAGAGAAAGAAAACAAAACAGGTTAGCCACATGGTTATACTGGTTTTCTGTGCGAATGCATGCTCCTGACTAGCCAAAGGAAGCCCAAGAGTGGTGTCACTAGCCGAGAAGAAAAAAGATGAGAATTTGAGGCTACTGAGATGGCTGAAATTTTCAGAGCAGTGTACAGAAGAGAATATATGTGTGTGAAGAAGGAGTTTAAGAAATCTGCATGAATCGCCTTCAGTCTTTGGCTGAATACCAAGTTGAAGATGTGTAGGCTGGCACTCCCAAAGGATAGAGAATGACAGCTAGAGGAAGCGCAACTACTAGGAAGTCATGAGCTGACCAACTGTTTCAGCTTGCACAGAAGAGATATTCTAATTCTAATTAGCCAGCTATTATTTAGGACAATAGGTAGCAGAGAGGCTAAATTTTAGTGGTAGGTCTACTGAAGCCCTCAAGTACAGCTTTCTTTATTAAGAAAACAACAAATTCCAAATAATCAAGATGATATTTGTAATGCTCAATATAAAGTGGAAAAATTAAAAACATGTAAAAAGCAGTTAATGAGACCCATAACCAGGAGAAACATTAATCATTACTAAAAATGACAGATTTGTCAGAATTAGCAGATGTCCTTATAACAGCTATTAAAAATTAGTTCAAGTTTTTTAGGCAACTCCTAATCATAAGGACAAAACAATTATGGAATCTCAATAGAGAAATGGAGATTATAATAAAAAACTGGAAAAATATGAAACTGAAAAACCATAATATCTAAAACAAATGCTGAAGAATCTTTACACTAAATTAAAAACTATAGAGGAAAAGAACAGTGAACCAGGAGTAAAAAGGTAGAAACTATACAAACTGAAGCAAAGAAAGACAAAATAATGCTGAAAAATATTAGAACCAGTCTCACTGACCTATAGGATAATATTGAAAGGTCAATTATATGTGTAATTGGGGTACCAGAAGAAAATAAAGTTGTGTAAGAAAAAAAAATTTGAAGAGACGTTAAGGTACTGGCTGAATATATTCTTAGGTTCATGACATATATAAAGGTACAGATCTGAGCAACTCAGTCAACTCCAGGGACAAACACCAATAAAAAACATGCCAAGGAGTGTCATAATGAAATTATAACATTAGTAATAATGAAATTATAACATTAATAGTTATATTGATACAGGAGTAATTCTAGCAGCAAGTTTTCATCATTTGTCAGGGTTCTACTATGGTGTTTAGAACTTGTTTATCTTGGCAATGCTCTTATCTCAATTTTACCCCCCTTTTATGTAAATTTACATTAAATTTATATTGTCACCTTTTTCAGTATTTCCAAGAATGGAGCCTTAATGTCTCTTCCTGGTTTCTCCTAGTACATGTTGAAAAGGTCCTGTAGTTCCTTCAAGATGTAACTATATTTTTGTAGGCCAACTTAATTCCAGTGGGGTTATGACCTTTTAATTTTTGTTTATTAAGGTGTAATGCAAATGAAATCATTCCAACATTCTTGGTCTAAAAAATTCTGTGACTTTGGACAAACACATTATTATGGGCTCAACTGTGTTTCTCCCAAATTCATATGATTAAGACTTTACTCCCAGTACCTCAGAATATTTGGAGATACGTCCGTCATAGATGTGAGTAAATTAAATTGATGCAGTTAGCCTGTGCCCCAATCCAGTCTAATTTGTGTGCTTATAAGAAGAGAAAATTTGAGCACAAAGAGAGACATCCAGGAACTGGGGCACAGAGGAAAGGCCAAGCAAGCACAGGGAGAAGGTGGTCCTGGACAAGCCAAGGAGAGAGGTCTCAGAAAAAAACACACCTGTAAATATTTAGTTTTTTGCTCCTATAGTTTTGCCTTTCTCAAACATTCTTATAAGTGAAATCATACAGCATGTGGCCTTTTGAGTCTGGCTTCTTTCATTTAGCATACTACATCAAAGATTCATCTATATTACTTTGTATATCAACAGTTTGTTTAATTGCTGTGATTATTATATACAAGTGGGTTGTTTACAGTTTTGTGGTTATGAAAAAAAGCCACTGAAAATCTTTAATGGTTAGTCTTTAGATTTTTGTGTAAACTTGTGTAAACTTGTTTCATTTACTTGGAAAAATATCCAGGAGTGGGGTATCTGGTCATATAGTAACTATATATTGAACTTTATAAGAAAGTGACAAGCTGACTTCAAAATAGGCTGTACCAGTATGCATTCTCACCAGCAAAATACATCCTTTTCAGCTTTTATAAATATTTGTGTATTTATTTATTTTATTGTAACACTTTTAATAGATGTGTAGTAGTATGTCATTGCAATTTTAATTTGCACTTAGGTTGATATTAAACATATTTTCATGTGTTTATTTGCCATATATATATTTTTTCCTTGATGAAATGTCTGTTAAAATATTTTGCTTCTTTTAAATTTGTTTTTCTTATTTAAACTTTAATGAGTTTTTATATATACTATTGATACACGTCCTTTTTTAGGTATATAACATCAAAATATTTTGTCCTTAACAATGACTTACTCATTCTGTTACATATTTTTCAAAAGGCAAAAGCTGTTAGTGTACATGAAGTCCAAATTTATCTTCTCTTTTTTTAATAAGTCATGTTTTACTGTGTTATCTAAGAATTATTTGACTAATCCAAAGTCACAAAGATAGTCTTTCATGTTTTCTGTAAGTTAAGACTCAAAGGAGTTGTACTTCTATAATTCATGTTGAGGTAATTTTTGTGTAAATTATAAAGTAAGGATTGAGGGTATTTCTCATATGGATGTATAATTGTTCCAGCACTATTATTGAAGACTCCTTTCTCCATTAAATTGTCTTTGCGTCTGTGTTGAAAATCAATTGATCACGTACACAGCAAATATATATGTAAACATATATATATATATTTTTTAATATGTGGTGTTTTATTAGTTTTCTTCCCAAGCTTCTTAATAAAAAGGTATTAGTAATTCATTAATTGTCGACTCTGAGATTTGGTTTACATATTTAACCAATATTTATGCTTATAGGTAATATTTTGTGATCTTGAGTTTATTTCAAAAGGTCAACTTCTATATTATTAAAATTCAAGATACAAGCCTCTTGATAGATTGTTGATACGTTAGATTAATTCTTGCTTTAACAGCCCTTCAACTATTACTGAGAACTTTGTGTTTTGTATTGCACTTGAGGTTCTGTAGAAACTGGATAGAGAACATGCTATAGCCCTATGATAATTTTGCTCTTTAGGATACATGACATATAAAGAAAGGAGATAATGGTGACATCAAATTGTATATTTATTAAATTACTGAATTAATCTATGTATGTTTGCTAGGATAGAGAAATAACATAAGTGATGTTGTTGATTCACTTAGTCGTCTCCCTGACAAGCATGAGTTCTAGGTGTGTACAATGTGAGGAGTAGAAAATTGCTGTTCCCTTACTTGCTCTGTTTATTTCATCCCTCCGTCAACATTAATACAACATGGGAATGAATATTATTCTATATTTGTAGCTTGGCATTTTTCAAAAAGCATGACTGCACAATATTGGCAAATAAAATAAAATGTGATTAGAAGCAATGATGAGAAATGAAGAAATTTTCAAGGGTAATTTTGACCTTAAAATTTAATCTCCCATATAAGATGAAACTTTTCTGAACCACACATTAAATAAGTAAACAGTGAATACAAACAAACACATACATATACATATGCAAAATATTTACTTTTTGTTGGGGGGAAATACGAGAACATTATAAACAGGAGAAACAACAGAGTAGAGGATAAAATGAAAACTAACCCGCTCTATAAAACAGACTGTAAAAGAAGTGTGGTGAATTTGAAAGGGTGAAATATGAGGTTAAACAGTTATTAAGGGGCCAGATATATGGATTTTTACACCAAACCTATGAGTTTGATTTGGCTGCAACTGGTAGTAGAGACTAAGCAAAGTCGTGACTTACCCAATTTTTATATATGGTATGTCTGGAGGATTTTATCCTGGGTTAAAATTCTGCAGTCTTTGCTACAGGCTAAGAAAGAATATTTCCTGTGTGTACACATAGACTTGTGTGTGTCCACATTGTTAAAATTGAAATAGCTGTACAATTAAATAAATCTGTCATAGCATACCCTTTGCCTGAGTACAAACCAGGTAAGAAAATATTTTCTTGGTTACTTTTGATGACTAATGTATCCATGAAAGTTAGTGGAATGACTTCAAACCAAGACTCAGGATCATCTAGATCTAGGTCAGTAAATAGTTATCAACAATAAATGAATACAAGCCCTGTCATAAAAAGTGTCCTATTTTTTTATTATCTAGACTTTGAGGTACTGCTTATCTTTCAGATTAATTATAAAGAGTGCCAGCAGTTTTGTTCTTGGTAGAAATTCTACTTGGAAGCATATACTTTACCATTACATTTGTTACAAGCATTTATTTCAGGTTTAAAAATATCTTGATATTTCAAGTTAGCATTTGTGGCTGTTTCCCCATTTGAATCAGGATTTTACCTTTCCTATGCAACCAAAACAAACCAAAAAGACAATATAAAGCAACTGTGATTTGTTTGCAAGTATTTTTATCTAAACTGCTTCAGTTTTCTCATTGACTGAAATATAATAAATAATGTTATCTTACAAATAAGTTTACACTCAGTAATCACCATGATTATAATTTTATTTACTGAAATTTCATGTAAGATTTCTTTTGGGGAAAAAAATTGTTCATTTGTTAACACTTAAACATGCCATTCTGAATTACTGATTGAGGGGGAACCCAAAAAGGAGCTGTAGCATCGACAGAGAATTAGGAATGCTATAAAGGTTAGTCTAGATTTAGATACTTAGAGTTTCATGCAGTGACATTAACTGACACTGTAAAATAGATTTATAAATTCCCAAATAAGTAATATATATTTGAAAGGTGTTCCAAAGAAGTAAGAAGGAAAGAGAATAACAAAGAACCAAATTTAATTGCTAAAGGCATCTCATAATGAGAGAAAAAGAAGAAACTGCATAATATATATTAAAAACTTTATTTCATAAAACCCATTTTGAAATACAGTTTTATTAATATATTTGAATTCATACTTTAAAGTAAACATGATTATTGTAATTATGGCCTGGTTTGAAAGCCCTAGTACCATGTGCCATTTCTGCTCTTTCCATTGAGCGGTGAATTGTATTTGTCTACCTCTTTGAATCTGGTCTTGAGCCTTGCTTTCACCAATGGAATATGTCATAAATGACTATGGGAAACTTCTGAGCTATAGTCAAGAAACCATGCACTCTCTTAGAAATGTAGACATCACATGTGAGGAAGGCCAGAATGATCTAGTCTCCTTGAGAATAAAAAACACATGGAGAGAGGCTCAGACATCTAGGTGTTACAGCTGAACCTCCATCCAACCCCTTAGCTGGTCTTAGGAGCATGAAAGGAGCACAGGTAAAAACAGAAGAGGAAACATCCAATTAAACTGAAGATTTGTGAGGCTTAATACACTGTAAATTGTTTTAAGCTACTATGATTTGGAGTACTGTAGCTGTTTTGGAACAATGCATAATTAACATACACAAACACACACAGGCTCATTTTCTTGTTCAACTATTTTCAATTCATAAGTGTCATATTTATACCTATGTGGCTTGATAAATATGGTGATATTATATAGGGATTCCTAGGGTAGTTAAAATTAGCAGAATGATTAATATTTATTTAGTCTTTTGTGTATGAAAGCACATTATGACATTAATCAGTTTAGGGATCAACTCAATTTTCTAGTAGAAAGAACACAGGATTTGGAGATTTAAAAAAACCATTTAAAGCAACAACCTGAAGAAGACTTTACTAACTAGGTGACTGAGTGATTTTGGGCAAATTATATTATCTCTCTAGAACTCTGTTTTCTCATTTAGTTAAAGGAATTTTAAGAGAGATAATTATCAAGGTTTTAAACACATATACATATATAATGTGCCTATATGGATATGCACAGTGCATGTTTTAACTAAAATTCTTTTTAACTAAATAAGAATATAAGGACCTAGAGAGATAAAATAAACAAAATCATTCAATGAGTATACATATACATATATAATAGGCATTTATTTGTATATGCCTTTAAAACCTTGAGAATTATCTATCCTAAATATATACAATATATAATCGATTTTAAAAATATATTAAAAATGTTTCTGTTGTTGTTTTGTCTGTTTCTAAGTTATAATTCAGAAAGCTCATTAGAATTTGCTTCCAGTATTTCACTTCCCTTATTTAACATAATGTGTAGCATATTCTAAAGTATGAATAGATCACTGAAAATATTGACCCAAATATTTTACTGAAAAATATTTTAAGATGACTGAAAGAATTTTTATAATGTTATTCATTTCAATACTATTTTATAACATCATTTTATTTTTATTCATGTTAACAATAGACTCTGACAATTTAAAAAGTGAAACTAATGTATCTCTGTGAATCTGAAATCCACAAAATAAAACATGAATACTGAGTCAACAGATGAAGGCAAACTAAAGAAATTTAAAAATATACTATGCATTTCCATTTGTCAAACAATATATTCATTGTAGTAAAAAGACTGCCACAGACATCTAGGTGTGGCATCTTATCCATTCATTGCTGGCATGTTAGTCAATCATATTTTGACATATTTGACAAATCAAATAAGGTAGAAAAAAGTACTCATAAAGATACTTATTCAAATCTAAGAAGATCTGCTCATGAAGAAATGACATCAGAGCTTTAATATTGACAATTTGAAGACTTATTATATGTCAATCATAAACTTTGATTTTTCTCCTTGCAGTTATTAATGTGTAATTCCATTTGTATGGCAAAAGTCACTCTGGCATTTATAGATAGTTAAACAGTATATGTGGTATATTTTAAGTTTCCATGATAATTTTGAATTTTCACTGAAAAATTAGGGAATAAAATAATTTATAACAGTGACTTGTGGAATTTGTGGAGTTGATATACACAGCTATAATCTCATCGAACTGCTTATGAACATCCTATAAATAATTTTTAAATTAATTAAACTAGGATCATTTTTAGTTTGTGTTACTACTTGAGGTATTTGAAGACATTTAAAAATACTCAAAAATTGTAGTTGTCAACTAAGAGCAAAGAATGAAAAATGAAAAGTAATCTTTTGAAACTATCTGTAGAAGACGGCAGATTGTAGGCATTGTTAGCATGTATCTCTCACTTGGAAAGACAAAATAATTCACACTGCAAACTTTTTTCCAAGAAGCAACAAAGGAACTTAACGGAAAAGTTTCATTTAAAACCACAGAGCCTTTGAAAGAAGTACCAGGCAGCAGCCTACTCCATTAACCAGAGAGAAAACTAAGTCTCCAGAGCATGAGATTAGGGACAGACTGCCACTGTGACATATGTTCCCATGGGAAGGTCAGGAAATCCATTTCACAGAGAAAGGCCTTAACCCTAGCCAGTGCTGGAGTTGATTTAATGAGCAGTCTGGACTATATGAGAAGGATGCTTTGTGTAAACTCAGAGACTCCAGTGGGCATGGAGGGAAGTCATTCCTGATCCTACTGCACAGGAGAACTTGTGAAAGTCTGCCAGCTAACTCAGGTGGTGGTCACAGATTGAGAGATGCTCCCAACATAGATTTGTGATATAACCTGTAGTGGGGATGAACTCCATTGGCCAGAACTGAGAGATGAGCAGGAAATGTGCTATTGTTGTGGACACAGGGGCTGAAAAACCCTGCTTCATGAGTGGACTGGGAAAAACATGACCTGAAAGCCATAGTTTCTGTCTCCAGCAAAAAGGTTTGTGGCCTGTGGGCAGTTTTGTGTTCTGAGTGCAGAATGCCTGGGACTCAGCTAGCTGCTCCTAGCAGAATACCGTGGGTGAGAGACCTTCCTTGCCAAGTATGTGGGAGTTCAGTGGGGCTTATTGGCAACTGCTAACCTCCCACACCACATGCAGATTTTTTTGTGTAGCAAAGGCAGCTGTGCTCTTCCCTAGAACACCACTACAGCAGACACGGAACTCTCCCCAGTCTTCACTGGAGCTACTGCTTGCACCTGCATGTAGGAAGCCAGAGGATGGAACTGCCTGACCCAGCCCCCACCTGGCTTTGCCCTACCACCTGTCCTGGTACTGTAACACAACAGGCCCTGGTAGTATAACAAGGAATAAGGATCTTTGGGAGCTCCATGGCCCCTTCCACTGCCTGAGGCACCAGAGGACCTCCCCTGAGTAACAAGGCAAGCACAGATTCCACCACTACCCATGCAGCTGGTGCTCTTTTGTAAGTGCCACCTTCTGGCTAGAGGCCAGCTGGCACAGCCCATTACAACATCTGCAGGCACCATAACAACACTCAGGAAAGAAAACTTTTGCTCAACCTCAGCCATCGTCATTGCTTGCATCAGCTTAGGTAACCAGGAGCTTCTGAGCCTGTTCATGTGCTCAGTACATTACTACTGCAGCTGACATTTCAAAAAGTCAACCCATGAAAACTATTTATAACCATAGAAATCTAAGAGTCTGTGTCTCTCCCCTCCCACTCCCATCAGAGCTGATGCTGGTAATGACTGCTGGAAGACTTGAGAATAGGTCACATCACTGGATTCCTTGCAGACATTTCCTAGAACCAGCCTGGAGTACGGCAGCTCCGCTGGGCAACTAGATCCACAGCAGCAGCAGGACTCATAGTAGTTTGCTCAGGGACTTCTATTGGAAGACTAGCTCCCAATATATCAACATGGATTCAAGATCTCTCAAAGTGATTGAGTGGTCGGTGAAAAAGAAAAAAAAAGGACAAAGAAACAGTTTTCTTCAAAGCTGGACCCAGGGGAGACACTACATAAAGCCACTCCATGGATGACTAAAATTCCCCTGAAAACTTCAGTTTTTTATTAGGCTCTTTCAATAGGGAAGGGGGAGTAAGGCGACACAACAGTATGGTAATGGTCATACAAAAAGAACACATTTGCAAAACTGGTGCACAAAGATCACAATGTCAGCATGGAAACCATAAACCTTAGCAAGAATAGAGGTTAAACATAAACTTAAAATCATCAGCAAGAAAAGCACTGGGCTCACAGCTGCAGGGGGAAGAGGATCTGACACAAGACAACCAGCCTGACCACAAAACTGTAAGACGGGGGCGACCCCCACACAGGCCTGGAGGAGCAGTGGGAGAAGAAAGACTTTTACATCCTAATCTCTACCATAGAGGTTTTTCCTCATGACAGACGCCCCTCATACGTCCGTTTAAAGGCCCTCCTTAAGAGTCACATTCCCTTTCCAGGGCCATAATCAATATGCCTTTCCTGGGAAAAGAAGCAAGGTAATTAGCCTCTCCATTACACGTCCGTTTATAGGCTCTCTGCAACGAGAAGCTTATTACGTGCTGTTATCTCTCTCCAGTAGTCAGGTTACGTGGTTTGTCTCTTACACAGAGTTCCTGTTTTTACAAGAACAGCTCAGCAGAGCCAAAGTTACAAGTTACAGCTCAGCAGAGCCAAAGTTACAAGTTGCAGCTCAGCTTTTCACATTATTCCTCATTTTCTCATATATAATCGATGCAGTAAACAACAAGCATCACAAAGCAAATAACTCATTTTAGGGAAACAAAATTCTAAGAGAATTTACAGGTTAAAAATCAACAACAATTTCTTCTTGTTATATCAGATAGCTCGGGTTTTGCCAATTCTTCCAGAAGCTTGGGGTTGCTCAGTCACCACCATGGGGTCCACAATGTTCCCAGCAGACTTCTACTCATGGGGGAAGAGGGAGTGTACCACTTTAAGGGAGCACCCCACGGAACCTCGAGTCCCCGAACTTTCCATTTGTGGGAAGTTTCTTTCAGTAGAGGCACAAGTGCAATGCTGGGTCCAGTAGGGAAAGTCTACAGCTCTATCCCAACAGTCAGACAGCCCTGAGACTCATGAAGAGAACTGGAGAAGGAGACTTCTTCCCCTCACTCACCATTGCAGACACAGCTGGGGGTTCTTCCTTGGTAACCCACCAAGGGTACATCTGTAGACAGCCTTTCAGACTGTATTCTCACAGGAGTCCCCCCAGGTTCATGCTTGGACAAGAGGTAGAGTGACGATCCCTGTCTACACAGAACAATAGTATTCCTGGAGATGAAAAGAGGTGCCTGTCTTATCTGAATAGCTGGAATACTGAATCAGGAGTGTGCCTTGGAGGTGAAACACTTTGTTGCTGGCCTAATGGAAAGCTGTGGTGACTCCCTCCCTTTCTCCTGAAAAGATCTCAGAGCATTTCGCTGAGAACTCCCCAGCCACCTCATTTAAGGCTGGGACCTCTGCCCATGATTGGAGCATTGCATTTACCTACCTGTTTAGCCACAGTCAGTTTTTATACATGTGCACCTCCTACTGACTCGATGCCTGAACTCTTCAAAGCAGTGAATAAGATACTAGGGGAAAAATTATTTTTAAATGTACACCACTAGGGAATAAGTTAAGCTTCATCAAACCTCAGCTATTACAACCTTACAGGAGACAGTGAACCTACTCCAGCACTTAGTACACCATTATTAAAACCACCATCTGAGAAAGCTAAAGTTTCTCTACAACCAAGGAACTCATACAGAGTCTTTGCTACTGAAGACACCCAGAGCCAAAGCTAGGTGAAAATAAACAATCAATAATGTGCCATTCTCAAGGGGAAGAAAATAGGATTAAAAAAAAACAGCCAAATCTATAAATTAAATTTAAAAGTAATTACAATAGTCTACACAAATAAAAAGGAACCAGAAAAATAATTCTGGAAATATGAAAAAGCAGTTATCTAACATCCCCAAAAGATCACACTACCTCTCCAGCAGTGGCTTCAACCCAAGACAAAATCATTGAAATATCAGATAAATAATTCAAAGGGTTGATTACTAATTTACTTAAGGACATACACGAGAATGGTGAAAACCAACATAAAGAATCTTTTTAAAAAAACTAATATAAATAAAAAAATTAAAATAGGTAGATATACTAAAGAAAAACGTATCATCACTTCTGAAAATAAAAGAAACATTTAGGGAACTACAAAATGCAGCTGAAAGTTTTAACAACTGATAGACCAAGTACTGAATTTCAGAGCTCGAAGACAAGGCTTTTGAATTAACCCAATCAGATAAAAAAAAAATGAAGATAAAAGAATTAAAATCGATGAACAAAGTCTCCAAGAAATATGGATTTATGTAAAATGGCCAAATTTAATCATTATAGATGTTTCTTTGCAAGAAAAAAGCAATATGTTTGGAAAACTTTTTGAGGGAAGAACTTAGAAAAATATCCCTGGCCTTGCTATAGCTTTTGACTTCCACATATAAGAAACTTAACTCCTGGGAGACTCATTGCAAAAAGGACAACACCAAGGCATATAGTCCTCAGGCTATCTAAAGCCAATTATGAAGGAAAGAATTCTAAGAGTGGTGAGACAAAAGCATCACGTAACCTAGAAGCTGCCAGACTAATAGTGGACTTCTCAGTAGAAACTATACAAGTTAGAAGAGATTGGGGTACTACCTTTAGTCTTCTTATTTTAATTAATTAATTAATTTTTTATTATACTTTAAGTTCTGGGGTACATGTGCAGAATGTGTAGGTTTCTTACACAGGTATACACATGCCGTGGTGATTTGGTGCACCATGTCAACCCATCATCTACATTAGTTATTTCTCCTAAGGCTGTCCCTCCCCTAGCCCCATACCTCCTAAACAGAATAACTGTAAGCCAAGAATTGTGTATCTGGCAAAACTAAATTCCATTAACGAAGGAAACATAAAGTCTTTCTTTGACAAGCAAACGCTAAGGGAATTTGTCATTCAAGGCTACCCCTACAAAAAATGCTAAAAGGAGTTCATATTCTTGAAACAAAAGATTGATACACACCAGAATAGATAACTCCTGAAAGTATAAAACTCATAGCAGTTATAAAACAATAACAAAATGCAGAAAACAAAGTCACTAGGTAACAATCAATATGATGACTGGAACCATATCTCACATCTCAACATTAATGTTGAATATAAATGGTTTCTATAACCCACTTAAAAGACACATTGTCTGAATAGATTTTTTAAAAATCACAAACCAAATGTCTACTGTCTTCAGGAGATTCATCTACCATGTAAGGATCCTTGTAGAGTCAAAGTAAATGGAGGGGGGAAAGATATTTCATGCAGATAGAAACCAAAAGTGAGCAGGAGTAGCTATTCTTAAATCAGATAAAATGGATTTTAAAGCAATAGTAAAGAGACAACAAAGGGCAGGAGGCAGGACTAGCTTACAGCTTCTACTCATATGAGCAGAGCAGTGTGTAGAGACTTGTATCATAGACTTTTCTTTCAAGAGCTACCATAGGAACGTACCAGGAAAGCCAAGAGAATCCACAGACCCTTTGAAGGAACTGGATCACCATTGCAGGCTCCCTGAGATGCCAAAAAACTATGAGTCTGCTTGCTTTCTCAATAGGGAGGCTCATGGTCTGGGGCAAGTTCTCAGCCTTGGTCATCACAGCTAGAAATAGACTTGGTGCTGTTGAGGGGGCATGGTGGGAGTGAGAGTGGCTTTTTGGACTGTGGGATGTGTGTGTCAGTGGGATGAAGCCTGTGACTGCTGCCTTTCCCCCACTTCCTTGACAACCTCTATAAATCAGCAGAGGTGGCCATAATACCCCTGGGAATATAACTCCATTGGTCTGGAAACCCACCCCTAGCCCCACAGCAGCTGCAGTGAGCCCCACCCAAAGAGCTTGTGAGCATAGACATGCCTATCCCTGTCCCCACCTGATGGTCTTTCTCCACTAGCCCTTTTAGCCAAAGACGGTGGTCATAATCTCTTGGGAGCTCTACAGCACTACCCATCACCTGGGAAACCTGATTACTTAACCACATGTCCGTAGGGCAAGTTTGTATCCTCACTACAGGACTGAAGCCGATGCACTCTTGAAAAGCGCCACCTCCTGGCTGGAGCCCAACAAACATAAAACCAGCACACTGAACAAAAACACAATCAAGGACCCTCACAGAGTCCACTTCATTCCCCTGCTACCTCCACTGGAGCATGTGCTGGTAGTCATGATTGCAAAACCTGAAGATGGATCACATCACAGGACTCTGCCAACACTCTCCAACACCAACTTGGACTCCAGTAGCTCCACTGGGTGGCTAGGCCCAGAAGAGCAAAAATAATTATGACAGTTCAGCTCTCAGGAAAAGGGAGAGAACACTACATCAAGGGAGCAGTCCATGGAACAAAATAATCTAAACATCAGCCCTTGAGTCCCAGATCTTCCATCTGACATAGTCTACCCAAATGAGAATGAACCAGAAAAGCAATTCCAGTACTATGACAAAACAAGGTTCTTTAACACCCCCAAAAGATCATACCAGCTAACCAGCAATGGATCCAAACCAAGCTAAAATTTCTGAATTTGCAGAAATACAATTCAAAAGGTTGATTATTAAACTAATCAAAAAGCCATCACGGAAAAGTGAAGTTCAACTAAAAGAAATCAAAAAGATGATATAAGATATGAAAGGAAAGTTCTTCAGTGAGATAGACAGCATTAATAAAAAACAATCACAACTTCCAGAAATCAAGGACACACTTAGAGAATTGGAAAATTGGAAAATGCAGTGGAATGTCTCAGTAATAGAATCAAAGAAGTGGAAGAAAGAACTTCAGAGTTCAAAGACAAAGCTTTTGAATAACCCAATCCACCAAAGATAAAGGAATAAAAAATAAAGCATCCAAGAAGTTTTGAACTATATTAAAAGTCCAAACCTAAGAATAACTAGTGTTCCTGAGGAAGAAGAGAAACCTGAAAGTTTGGAAAACATATTTGAGGGAATAATCAAGGAGAACTTCCCCAGCCTTGCTAGAGAACTAGACATCCAAATACAAGAAGCTCAAAAAACACCTGGAAAATTCATTGCAAAGAGATTGCTGCCTATGCACATAGTCATCAGGTTATCTAAAGTCAAGACAAAGAAAAGAATATTAAGAGATGTGAAGCAATAGCATTAGGTAACCTATAAACGAATACCTATCAGATTAACAGATTTCTCAGAAACACTCAACAAGCTAGAAGGTATTGGGGTACTATTTTTAGCCTCCTTAAACAAAACAATTAACAGGCAAGAATTTTGTATCCAGTAAAACTAAGCTTCATAAATGAAGGAAAGATCCAGTCTTTTCTAGACAAACAAATGCTGAGAGAATTTGCCACTACCAAGCCCGCAGTACAAGAACTGCTAAAAGGAGCTCTAAATCTTGAAACAATTCCTCATAAGACACCAAAACAGAACATCCTTAAAGCATAAATCTCACATGACCCATACAACAATAACACAATGGAAAAAATATGTATTTGGGCAAAAAATAGCATGATGAATAGATAGTACCTCACATCTCAAAACTAATATTGAATATAAATGTCCTAAATGCTCCACTTAAAAGATACAGAATGGCAGAATGGATAAGAAATTCTCAAGCAAGTTTATTCTGTCTTCAGGAGACTCACCTAACACATAAGGACTCACATAAACTTAAGGCAAAGGAGTAAAAAAAGACAGTCTATGCAAATGGACATCAAAAGTGAGCAGGGGTAACTATTTTTATATCAGACAAAATCAACTTTAAAGCAGCAGCAGTTAAAAAAGAAAAATATAAGCATTGTATAATGATAAAAGGACTTGTCCAACAGGAAAATGCCACAATTATAAATATATATGCATCTAACACTAGAGTTCCAAAATTTATGAAATAATTACTACTAGACCTAAGTAATGAGATAAACCAAAACATAAAAATGATGGAGGACTTTAATACTCCACTAACAGCACTAGACAGGTCATCAAGACAGAAAGTCAACAAAGAAACAATGGACCTAAACTATACGCTACAACAAATGGACTTAACAGGTATTTAACAGAACATTCTACCAAACAACTGCAGAACATACATTCTATTCATCAGCACATGAAACATTCTCCAAGACAAACCATATGAAAAGCCACAAGTCTCTGTAAATTAAAAAAAAAAAAAAATGGAATTGTATCAACTACTCTCTCAGACCACAGTGGAATAAAATTAGAAATAAACTCCAAAAGGAACCTTCAAAACCATGCAAATAAATGAAAATTAATAACCTGCTTCTGAATAATCATTGGGTAAATAATAAAATCAAGGTGGAAATTTAAAAACTTTGAACTGAATGATAATAGTGACACAACCTACCAAGACCTCTGGGATACGGCAAAAGCAGTGCTAAGAGGAAAGTTCACAGTATTAAATGCCTACATCAGAAAGTCTGAAACAGCAAAAACAGACAATCTAAGGTTAACATCACCGAACTGGAGAAAAAAGAATAATCCAAACCCAAACCTAGCAGAACAAAAGAAGTAATGAAGATGAGAGCAGAACTAAATGAAACTGGAACAAACAAGCAAAAACAATAAAAAAGATAAATGAAACAAAAAGCTGGTTCTTTGAAAAGAAGATAAACTAATTGTTTATCAAAATAAAATTGATAAAACAATTAGTGAAATTAACCAAGAAAAGAAGAGAGAAGAGCCAAATAAGTTCAGTTAGAAATGAAATGGGGCTGTGCGCAGTGGCTCGCGCCTGTAATCCCAACACTTTGGGAAGCTGAGGTGAGTGGATCACTTGAGGTCAGGAGTTCGAGACTAGCCTGGCCAACATGGTGAAACCCTGCCTCTACTGAAAAAGCAAACATTAGCTGGCCATACGGATGCATTCCTGTAATCTCAGCTACTCGGGAGGCTGAGGCAGGAAAATTGCTTGAACCCTGGCAGTTGTGGTTGCACGGAGCTGAGATCACACCACTGCATTCCAGCCTGGGTGACAGAGCGAGACTCTTTCTCGAAAAAAAAAAAATAAGAAATGAAATAGGAGACATTACCATTACAATTGATACCATAGATATACAAAAGATTATTCAAGGCTACAATGAACACCTTTATGTGAAAAAGTAGAAAACGAGAGAGAAATTCCTGGAAGTATACAACCCACCCAGATTAAACCAGGAAGACATAGAATCTCTGAATAAACCTTCAAAAAGTGGCAAGACTGAAATGGTAATTTAAAAATTGTCAACCAAAAAAAAAAAAAAAAAAAGCCCAGGACTAGATGAATTCATAGCTGCATTCTGTCAGGTGTTCAAAGAAGAATTGGTACAAATCCTATTCACACTATTCCAAAAAATAGAGAAAGATGTAATCATTCCTAAATCATTCTATGAGGCCAGTATCACCCTAATATGAAAACCAGGAAAAGACATAACGAAAATCAACAGACCAATATCCCTGATGAGCGTAGATGCAAAAATCCTTAACAAAATACTAGATAACTGAATCCAACAGCATATCAAAAAGATAATCTACTATGATCAAGTGGGTTTCATACCAGGGATGCAGAGATGGTTTAACATATGGAAGTCCATAAATGTGATACACCACATAATCAAAATTAAAAACAAAAATCACATGATCATTTCAATAGATGCAGAAAAAGCATTTGACCAAATCCAGCATTCCTTTATGATTAAAACCCTGAGGAAAATTGACAGAGAAGGAACAAACCTTAAGATAATAAAAGCCATCTATGACAAACCCACAGCCAACATTATATTGAATGGGAAAAAGTTGAAAGCATTCTCCCTGAAGACTGGAACAAGACAAGGATGCCCACTTTCACCATTCCTATTCAACATAGTACTGGAAGTCCCAGATTAATCAGACAAAGGAAAGAAATAAAGGGCATCCAAATTGGTAAAGAGAAAGTCAAACTGCTTGCTTGATATTATGATCGTACACTTAGAAAACCCTAAAGACTGATCCAAAAAGCTCCTACAACTGCTAAATGAATTCAGCAACATTTCAGGATACAAAATTAATGAACACAAGTCAATAGCTCTGCTGCATACCAACAGTGACCAAACTGAGAATCCAATCAAGAACTCATCCACATTCACAATATTTGCAAAAAAAAAAAAAAATTAAATACTTAGGAATATACCTAGCCAAGTATATAGCAGACCTCTACAAGGAAAACTAAAAAATACTGCTGAAATAAAAATCATAGTCGACACAAACAAATAGTAACACATCCTATGCTCATGGATGTATAGAATCAATATTGTGAAAATGATCATAGTGCCAAAAGCAATCTACAAATTCAGTGCAATTCCCATCAAAATACTACCATCATTCTTTAAAGAACTAGAAAGAAAATATCCTTAAATTCACACGGCAATAAAAAAGAGACCACATAGCCAAAGCAAGGCTAAGCAAAAAGAACAAATCTGGAGGCATCACATTACTGAACTTAAAACTATCCTATATAAGGCAATAGTCACCAAAACAGCATGGTACTGTTTTAAAAATAGGCACATAGACCAATGAAACGGAACATGGAACCCAGAAATAAAGTCAAATACTTAAAGTCAACTGATCTTCAACAAAGAAAAAAAAAAAAAAAAAAAAAAAAGTGGGGAAAGGACAGCCTATTCAACAAATGGTGCTGGGATAATTGGCAAGCCACATGAAGAAGAATGAAACTGAACCCTCATCCCTCACCTTATACTAACTCAAGATGGACTGGGGACTTAAATCTAAGACCTGCAACCATAAAAATTCTAGAAGTTAACAGTGGAAAAATCCCTTCTAGACACTGACATTGGCTTGGGCTAAGACTTCATGACCAAGAACCCAAAAGCAAATGCAACAAAAACAAAGATAAACAGATGAGACTTAACTAAACTAAAAAGCATCTGCATAGCAAAAGAAATAACCAGCAGAGTTAACAGACAACTTACAAAGTGAGAGAAAATCTTCACAATCTGTACATCTGACAAAGGATTAATATCCAGAATCTACAAGGAATTCAAACAAATCAGCAAGAAAAAAAAATTCCATCAAAAAAGTAGACTAAGGACATGAATAGACAATTATCAAAATAAGATATACAAATGAACAACAAGAATACGAAAAAATGCTTAACCTCACTAATTATCAGGGAAATGCAGATCAAAACCACTATGTGATACCACCTCATGCCTGAAAGAATGATCATCAAGTCAAAAAATAAGAGGTATTAGCATGGATCCAGTGAAAAGAAAAACACTTTTATACTGTTGGTCGGAATGTAAATTAGTACAACCAGTACGGAAAACCGTAGAGATTCCTTAAAGAACTAAAAGTAGATGTACCATTTGATCCAGTAAGCTTGCTACTTGGTGCCTATCCAGAGGAAAAGAAATCATTATATGAAATAAATACTTGCAATTCATGTTTATAGAAGCACAATGCATAATTGCAAAAATATGGAAGCAGTCCAAATGCCCATCAATCAATGAGTGGATAAAGAAAATGTGATACATGCACATGCGCACACACATACACACACACCATGGAATACTACTCAGCCTAAAGAGGAATGAAATAATGGCATTCGCAGCAACCTGGATGGAACTGGAGACTATTATTTTAAGTGAAGTAACTCAGGAATGGAAAACCAAACATCGTATGTTCTCACTAATAAGTGGAGCTAAGCTATGAGGATGCAAAGGCAAAAGAAAGATACATTGGACTTTGGAGATGTGGGGGAAAGGGTGTGGGTGGGGAGGGATAAAAGACTGCACATGGGGTATAGTGTACACTGCTTGGTTGATGGGTGCACCAAAATCTCAGAAATCACCACTGAAGAACTCATTCATGTAACCAAACACTACCTGTTCCCCAAAAATCCTATTGAAATAAAAAAAAATTTAAAAAGATTTAATTTAAGAAGACAAAAAATACCATTATATCATGATGAAAGGATTAATTCAGCAAGAAGAAATAACAATTCTAAACATATATGCACCTAGGTCTGGAGCTCCCAGATTCATAAAACAATTACCACTAGATCTAAAAAAAGAGATAGATACACAATATTAGTGGAATACTTCAGCACTCCACAAGCACTGAACAACTCATCAAGGTAGAAAGTCAATAAAGAAATAATGAACTTAAATTGCACCCTAGAACAAATGGACCTAACAGATATTTACAGAACACTCTAATGAAGAATTGCAGAATATTCATTCTTCTCATCAGTACATAAAACATTCCCCAAGCACATGATGTAGTTTAGATGTTTACCCAGCATCACTGACCTGCTTATTCAATCTGCCATAGCTTCTTGGTATACTTCTTGTTTTTATTTATTTTTTATTTTTTTGACTTAGGTTGAAATTGAAGATACATACACAACTCTTGGTCAACATCCTAGCCTAGTGCCCTGCAACCTCAAGAAAGAGATTTGATTTACAATACCATATTCTTAACTATATTCAACCCACTGTGCAATAGAACACCAGAACTTATTCTTTCTAATTGTAATTTTGAATATCTCTGCATGGCTAGAAGAATTTGAATGCTCCCACCACACAAAAAAGACAAATGTTTGAGGTGATTATATGCTAATTACCCTGATTTGATCATTACACAATGTATACATGTATCAACACATTGCATTGTACACTATAAAAATGTAAAATTATTGTCAACTAAAGATTTTTAAAAACAGCTTTGAAAAATGTACAAAATATATATATATATGAATAAAATTTATATATGTAAGAAAATATCACTCAAAGAAAATAAGCTAAGGGAAATAGAAACTGGGAATTCCAGTGTTGATATCTACATTGTTCCTATATTTTGTTTAACAACATCTCTGTTCATCGTGAATGACAAGAGGATACTAATAAACATGTCAATCCTAGAAATATACACTGAACATCCTGTTACATGATTACTACGTATTTTCTCACAGCAGTAGAGGAAAAATGAAAAGCAAACTCTAATTTAAAGGCTTCCTGATTAATCTGAAGCCAAGACAAATACATGGGATGGAAAGAAAAAAAAAGGCAAGTATTCAAGAATGATACTGATCATAAGACACTATGTTAAAATTATTTTACTTGTCACCAGAGAAAAAATAATCCCATTCTAAGAATGTATTATTCTAAGCTTTTTGATAAACATTTTAAAAACATGTTGTGTGCTTTGATGTGATTAATTCATTCATTTATTCCTTCTTTCAATGGACCAAATCTGTATTGAACACTACATGAATATCCCCAGTAACCTCTAAGGGTATGGTAGCTGCTTTACACCCACAGTCATAAGGCAGTTTGTCTCACTTTCTGGCCACATCAGCAAAGCTCTAAGTTGACATCTGAAAATGTGATATATGGTGTGTGGGGGGGGGTGTATGTGTATGCCACCTGAAACTTCGATACGTGTTTGTGGGGTGTATGTGTGTGTGAGGGCCATAGAATACCACTCAGCCAAAAAATAAAATAAAATAAAATAAAATAAAATAAAATAAAATAAAATAAAATCATGTATTTTGCATCAACAAGAATGGTACTAGAGATCATTCTCCTTTGTGAAATCAGTCAGATACAGAAAGGAAATAATTGCACGTTCTCACTTACAAGTGTGAGCTAAACAATGAGTATACAGGGACATACAGAGTAGAATAATAGACATTGAAGACAACAAAAGGTAGAAGAGGAAGGGTGGTGAGGTTTAAAATACTACCTACTGGGTATAATGTACACTACTCGGGTGATGGGTACACTAAAAGCCCAAACTTCAACTCTACACAATACACCTATAAAACACAACCATACTTGTACCCCTTAATATATGAAAATAAAAAATTAAAGTAAAAAATATTTTTAAAAAGATAAAAATTGTGAAATTCAAAGTTTCAGGTCCTTAATATCTTTGATAGTCCTCTGATCCTAGGAGACTGTGAGACAGCTGGTATAAACTTTAACTAAACCTATAGACTGGCACCAAATGCAGCCAAGGTTAGCTTAAGTTAATCAACCCTAGCTTGGCCAAAGACATGGGAGAAATAAATGCTAATTTGATGTATGCCACTGATATTTCTATGGTTATTGGTTATGCCACATTATTCTAGCAATAGCTGATTAAGCAGCTAGGATCAAATCATGGAAATGCTTAACTAGGAGAATATAATAATGTGGCAGTTAATAATCTATCTCTGCTACTAGACTGACAGAGTTCAATATCCAGTTCTATTGTTAATAATCATGTGAATTTTGGCCAAATCAATTACCCTGTGTCTCAGTTTCTTCAACTGTGAAGCAAGAAAAATTATGGGGTATTTTTGAGGCTTAAACCAGTTAATCATTTAATGTTTGATGGCACAATATCTGGTACATACTAAGTACTCAACTAGAATTCACAATCATTATTCAATACAAGAATGAAGAGTTCAGATTACTCAGCAGGCCAATAGATTTTAAGTATATTTTCATGAAACATATTTGTTCCGTCAGCTATGTTACTGCTTTCCTTTAGAATTATGTTGGTCTTTTCCCAGTATGCAGATGAATTTAAGTAACTTGACACAAATTTCTCATTATAAGAATTTTTTTTCCTTATATGTTTATCTCTTGTGCTTGGTACAACTTGTTTGCAAGCCAATTGATAAGAAGTAAATGAACAAGTATATTAAAATTAAGAGAAAAATTCATAAAAAATCAACTTTACTTACTTTGAAAGATATTTTAAATCAATATTTGTGCTCAAAATTGTACTTTGTATAATACAAGCAAAACAGAATATTTTCTCCTAGGAAAATTTTTCTTCATTCCTATGACACACTTCAAGATGTCATCATATAATTATGTTTTACAAATAATATGATATTCTAAAAAGAGCAAAATAACTTCCGGGTATGTTGCCTGCTTAAGATCACTTTTGTTGAGAATTCAGTATCTCTGAAAAATGTCTGTTTCTTCTTGTTGTTTAGTTGGTTGGTTGTTATAACAAGAGAGATCTGCACTTAAAACGTTTATCTTGGCAGTAATATAGCCAGTTTAGGTGAAGATAGAAAGCGCTGGGCACCAAAAAGGTTAATATATAACCCTAGGAGCTATAGAAGCCTATAGGAATGGATTAATGGGAAAAAAGTTAGGGAAATGGACAGGATATGAAAATATCTGCAAGCAGGTAGTAAGGGAAAGGAAACAGATTCTTAGATTTCAGTGTACCTGAAAATCACCCAAAGAGTTTGTTAAAAATGCATATATAATCCATGTCCCCACTTGCAAAAATTCTGTCTAGAATTTCTGAAATAGTGATACAGAATCTTCAATTTTAACAAATTCCCTTTCTGATTTTGTTTTGGGTTGAGAGCTACATTTTGAGAAACATTAGAACATGGCTTTCCCTAATCATTTGGAAAGATTAGTTTGACTCTAAGGTTTCAGAATCACTTAGCACTTTGCATGCCCCAGTTACCGCCAAGGACTGCTGCAGATGGGAATCTGGGGTAATGAGTGATAACAAGGTTTTATGACTGCGCATTTGGGAGAATAATGCCATTAATAGTGATGAAGAACGCATGACAAAAATCAGATTTTGGAAAGAACGAAAGATAATGTATGTTTTCGTTTTTTCTTTCCTTTTTTTTTTGACAAGTTGGATGTTGGACATTTTGGGGAGGTGGCATTAAATACTATATTCCATTTTGAGGGGGGAGGAGAGGCATTAAATACTAACGTTATTCCATTTGTAATGTGGAATGAAGTTCTGAGTAAGCAAGATAGGAAATCACCAGGGCTACTTTATTACTGATAAATGCCATTTGGAAGCTGACATTAGGTAGGGTGTACCACAAATGAGCTTCTTTACACTGAAACTCAACATTAAGATTCCTAATCCTTGCAATTCTGCCAGACAGAAGCAACTGCTTCACCCTGATCCCTGAAAGCAGCTAAAAGACATACCATCCTGTCCATTCTATCTAAAAGAGCAGTTTACAAAATTTGTAGTATAGATCTTGTATGTTTCATTTTAAAAATACAATTCAGATTTCAAAATTAGTGTGAGTATTATCACCACTTGAACCTAAGTTCTATGAAGCAAGGATCAGTCACATTTGTTCACTACTCAATAATCAGAATGTAATTCCAGCACTTTGGAAGGCCGTGGCCGGCAGATCACTAGAGGTCACGAGTTCCAGACCAGCCTGGCCAACATGGTGAAACCTAGTCTCTACTAAAATACAAAAAGTAGTTGGGCGTGTCGGCACATGCCTGTAATCCCAACTACTAAGGAGGATGAGGCAGGAGAATCACTTGAACCCGGAAGGCGGAGGCTGCAGTGGGCCGAGACTGTGCCACTGCACTTCAGCCTGGGTGACAGCGAGACTCTATCTCTAAATAAATAATAAGAGTAGGAACTCTAAACGATTTGTTGAATAAACACATTTTAATAAGTTGGCAAATATTAATTTCTGATCTTGTTCAGATTTTTCGTTTGTTATCTGCACAAATTGAAGTTCCATATTATTTAAGTCAAACAGGCAAGGAAGACATTATTGAAGATTACTGGCAGTCGGGAAAGGGGATAGAACTCTTCTAAGCTCAACTTAAAAAAAAAACCAGGAGTGGAGAGTTTTTAAGAGCTATGTTGGGAAGATCATGGGCTACCTGAGTTTGCTGATTGGCGTTACCGAAAGGAAAAGTAAATTTTCTCCTCCACAAGAGGAGGCGGTTTTACGACTTGAAGTGAGAAGCCTACAGCGGTTAGGCTCCTATCCTCCCACACAAAATAAAGGATGGCTCACTACCTTCCTTGCTGATTACATTTCAAAGGCATGGCTTCCAAACCCTTGAGATAGTTTTCAACTACAAAACTGGCCATAACTTTTCAAAAAGCATTTACATCTGAAAAGGAAAGCGGAAAATTACAATGGTAAAGTTTTCTAAAGTAAATGCTCTTTAGAAAGGGAGGTCAGGGACCCACAAGCAAGAAAAGAAGCCTGCTTAAGGCTGGTAATCAAGCTGAGGGAAACTAAGCCCTTCTGGCTTACTGATTAAATGTGTTATTGCAATTTGACACCAATGAATTCAGATTATGAGCTTCCATTCTCTCAGGGTTCCTGCAGAAGAGAGTTGCCGTACATGTTACACAATGTCTTTTTGTCTACTTACTTTGTTAATACGCATTCTTGACCGCTCCTCACTAACAGTGAAAAGAGCAAAGCTTCCAGAAGACTAGTCCTTGCGCTTTCCCCAAGGGCGCGTGCGTACTCGGCGCTGGACCTTTGACGTCACCCAGTGCACCCAGCCCCTACAAGTTAGCAACCGAAGGCGTCCTTAGCAGCAGTGGCCTCTGAGATGTACGAATTTCCGGTTCTCCCGGCAGCTCCAGCTGCCAGAACCTCTGCCACCTGCCACGACCGGGCCTCTCCCTGGCGTTTGGTCACCTCTTCTTCATTTTCCTCCGCGTCTATGGTCCCTCTTGGAGCCAGCGTGGCGGGCCCGGCGGCTCCCGGGTGGTGAGAGAGCGGTCCGGGAACAATGAAGGCCTCGCACTGTTGCTGCTGTCTCAGCCACCTCTTGGCTTCCGTCCTCCTCCTGCTGCTGCTGCCTGAGCTAAGCGGGCCCATGGCAGTGCTGCTACAGGCAGCCGAGGCCGCGCCAGGTCCTGGGCCTCCTGACCCTAGACCACGGACATTGCCGCCGCTGCCACCAGGCCCTACCGCTGCCCAGCAGCCGGGCCGTGGTCTGGCTGAAGCTGCGGGGCCGCGGGGCTCCGAGGGCGGCAATGGCAGCAGCCTTGGGGCTGGGCTTGAGGCGGACGATCACGGAGGGAAGGCCGGGGAAGGCTCGGTGGGTGGCGGCCTTGCTGTGAGCCCTAACCCTGGCGACAAGCCCATGACCCAGCGGGCCCTGTCAGTGTTGATGGTGGTGAGCGGCGCGGTGCTGGTGTACTTCGTGGTCAGGACGGTCAGGTGAGGCAAAGCCTCGGTGGGGCTCCCCTGTGGGCCTGAGATGCGCGGGCCAGTGATGTCCTCTAGCAAGGCTGACTTCTGTGACCCTTTCCCCGTTCCCCAACATCAGGGGTTCCTGCCTAAGAATGTGACGTTGACTGTGTTAAAGGCCTGTTACCTTTGGGGCAATTTAAACCTACAACTAATTGCTGCCTTTTGTTTATAAACTACCACCCTACCTCCAAATCTCTTCATCTGACCTATGACCCATGTCAGCCTCAAAGGGCACCCTTTCTCTGAAGGGAAGATAGTCTTTATTCCTTTGAATTTCGACAACTCTGCATTGTAAAATACTTGTACCTTTCTACTCTACATTTTGCCAGTGGTCAAAATTTTGCCAATCAGAATGCAAAGTCTTTAAAGACAAGATATCTGTCTAGTAGGTTTGTGAGTCTTATAAATTCTTTGTACAATACTGCCACTTAATAGGAAATTAATATGTATTTGAGTGGATTGATAGTAGTATAGAGGTGCCTATTTATGGATATTTTATTTTTATAAAATTCGGGAGAAGAAAAGTTCTTCCTTAACCATCGGTGTTTCCTAGTATTGGCCTTTAATCTGCCACCTAAGTAATTCGCTTATACCTAATTACTTGAGAATCACCTTCCTGAAGAGTTGACAAACAGAGCCAAGACCTCACAATTAGGAGAAGCCAGCAGAGACAAGGTGAAGGAAAGCTGTCTAGCAGTTTCCTTCATTGTAAAATAAGTGTAGAGAGCAGGTTTGCAGATTGTGCTGTTTTTTTGTTTTCCAAATTACTTCACATTTTTCCCATAATTACGCTCTGTATTATAATTTAAAATATTTCTTTTAACTGATTATTTAAAGCAAAAGTTTCTCTTTAAACAAGTCATTATTATCATGAATGGAAAACCAACATCGCTTGGCTGGTTAAAAAACAGTGTAAGCCAGAGGTTCTTGACATATGGGCCAGGGAGCCACAGAGGTGGGAGTTTCACTTAGACCTCTTAGACCTCTTCAGGGGATCTACAGTATTAAAACTATTTTCAAAATAATACATTCTGTTAAAGACTTTACAAATAGTTCATAGATATTGTTTCAGATTCCACATTGCAACTAACTTTTAAGAAACTGCTTGTCAAGTTTTGGTGTAGTAGTATGAAAAAGTAATAACCAGTAGTATATAAAAAGGCTATTAAAATGTTTCTTTCTATTCCAAGTTTATATCCGTGTGAAGGTGGAATTACTTTCTGTGTTTCAACCAAACAACACATTGCAAAGGATTTAATGGAGAAGTAAATATAAAAATCTGTTTCCTATTTTTGTTTCTATTTTTTACCTACTTTTATCACCTTAAGCCAGATAGTAAAGGGATTTGGAAATAAAAATCTAAATGTCATTCTTTCTACATTTTTTTCTCTTTTGAAAATATAGTTACTTTTCATGAGAGTTATGTTAACCTGTAATGTGTTTACTATTATTATTTTAAATCAGTTGATATGTATAGATTTTCTCCGGTTTAATATGTTAAAAGTTGATATGTGTAATTCACATCAATGTAAGTTCTTTCAGGGTCCTGAGTAATTTTAAGAATGTAAAGAAACCCAAAACATTTGAGAACCACGGGTGTAAGCAATATTATTCAAGCTAGATAATGTTCGTTTACAAAGGCTAGCAAATCTGTGCTCACACTCTGTTAAAGAAGTTAGAAAATGTTCTGGAAGTGTTTAAAACATATTACCACCAAATTGAGACTTTCTTCTTGATATAAAGAAAGATTAAAAGAAACTTGAAACAAATTATTTTCCTCTCTATGTAACTAATATTTAATGCTGTCTGTACATAGTTCCTATAAAAATGCACAGCCTCTTGAGTGTTGTATCTCTTCGACATATAAATTATGGGTATAATGATAATTTGGTGGAGATATTCCTTGCTTGTTTTTCCTTTTGCTTCCACCTTTTTAATAATTTTAAATACACATATTTATTGCCATTGATTTTCTGTCATGATTGTTGTAAAACTTGAACAGTCTTTCCAATCAGATTCTATTTGATGACTCGGAAACATGATGTGTGTTAACATCCAAATTCTGAACTGTGGCTAATAAAAACTGCTTTCTTTAACCAGCATCTAATATATTCATGCCGTCCGAGACCTAAATTTAGTTGGCTGCCTGGCATCCAAGGCTTGATTGATGCTAACAGTGCCTGGACAATGTTCAGAACTCATACTTTGTGCGTCCAGATTATCATTTTCTTCATTATTTTGGTAAATGCTCATTTTGGCTCTCATTTCAAAACTGTGTGACAGTGCCTGAAATTAGTTATTTGTGCCAAGGGAAAAGAATGGGCCAAAATCATTATTTTCTTAACTGATTTGAGGTGATGTGGAAAATATTTTATTTGTGAAATGTTATTACACTGAACTCCAGGAGAATTTCAAATTGTTTTGTTTTCAGCTAATTCAGTTATAATGAATATGTGTGTATTAGTAACTTCCTTTTTGAGTCTGTAAACATTCCAAATAACAGATTCTCACTTAAAATATATATATGTGCAAGGAACACAGTAGGGACAAAGTAGATTTCCTGAAATGAACACTTAATCTCTATGAGAAAAGACTTGTCTGTTTTAATCTCCCCTTTATCCTCAGTGCCGAACATCATGTGAGGCATATGATGGGCACTGAATAAGGGAATGAGCACTCTTCCTCCATTATATTACTGAACAGGTAGGTGGTAAGGATTTGGAAATTTAAGAATAATTGCGACTTACTGATAGAATGTAGAAATGTAAAGATCTAAATTAGTACTTATATTTCCTTCCTCTCAGTAGGACATTCTCCTCACAGTTTTCTATAAGGCTGGGGGCGGGGGGAAATCATTCTAGATGGTTGTTAGTTTGAGCATGTATGATAATTATATAAAAGCAATTTTTGTCATAATTGAATAATTATTCTTACCTTAAAAGCAGGGAATTATTTCCTTTTTCATGGCATGTCATTGCTGGTTTTTCACTTTTTATTCAATTTGGTATATTGGAAGGAAATCCAAGGCTTAGAGTTTAAGCCTCTACTTTTTTAAAAAAAACCTCTATGCTCTTTAGCAGGTGTCTTTCCAATTTCAAGAAAATATGATGCTCATGCTCATATGGTGGAGATGAGCATGAAATTTATCATGATAGCCTTTATTTAAGCAGTCAGTATTTATTCAGCTGACCAGTACTGGACACTGGGGATACAGTTTTGAGCAAAACAAGCATTTCTGCTTCTGCAACCTATAATAGAGGAGCAGAGGGACGTTAATCAAATAATCACATAGATCAGTACATAAAGGGTGCTAAGAAAAGGCAATAAAATGCACATCCTACTAATACATAGTGTATAGGAAATACATATTATTAAGTTACTTATAATGATTAACCAACCCTATAAGCTATGACACAAGATTAGGTTTTTTTCAAAGAACTTTACTTTGTAACTGAAAGATTATTTTTGAGGTTTTACTTACCATCCTAACAGCTGATAGTTATTAATTGATAATTTATGTGTCAGATATAATGTCACATACTTTATGTGCATTTTCAAATTCTTGCAAAAACCTTCAAAGTAAGTGGTACTATTCTTGCTAAGGAAATTTAGGCTGAGCAAGGTTAAATAATTTGCCTGGGGGTGTGCGTGTAGGACCTGCTGGAACTTACCTAACATGCTCACCCATCATGCCGCTTCCTGTAATCTTTTAAAGTAACCAGTTTAAAGTGATATTGCACATAAAGATGGCTAGCTTATTTATGGAGAAAAATAAAGTGGATAATATGTGGCCAGTGCCTTTTGGTTTAAAGCATATGATTTTGTTGGATGTTAAACCTCCAAATTTTACTTTTTTAAAAAATGAGTTAACATTTATTGATTATCATGTTTGTGCCAAGGTGAAATAAATTAGTTTCCTACCTCAACTCCCTACATTCCTTCCCTCATCCAAAGATTTTCCTGATTTGCTAGACATAGTCAGGGAATGGTAATATTTTAAAGAAACATCTGTTAATGTGGTCACACATATTTCCACCTTAGTGGAGCAAGTCACTAATGATTTATGCATATGAGTTTAATAACCATGTCTCTTTTGTCTAGTTACTTAAGAATGAGTTTTTTTCCTCCTACAACTCCTATGGTTCTAGCCCTATTTCAAAGTTATAAAACATCCCTAGAAATCACTTAATTTAAGCAAAACCAGGAGTACTTTTGACTATTTAACCATTTATGTATTTAATGACTGTCACTAATTGAGTAAATATTATTTACCACCTGTTATGTGCCAGTACTAAGCTCTGTGATGAGGATTAGTAGTGCACAAAGAAAATCCCTGCCTTCATGGAACTTCCATTATTATTGTTTATATATCCTTAGAAAGTGGAGTTTTCCTAACATGTGTAAATTGTCCTGGTTTGCCATTACTTATTTAGGCAAGCAGTTTATGTTAAATGTTTTGCATATAAAGAGACCCAGAAACTTGGAAATGTATTTAACAAGTACAAGTTCTCAAGTAATGGATTTTTTTTTTTACAATGATGAAACTTCCCTTCACAAAATGTTTACTCATACACTTAAAATATTGTGAAGTATCAAGTTTGTTATGCGGTCAAGTGACAAATACCAGGATGATGACATAACTGACATGGGGATCAGTGTAAAGTGATAACACAATGCTCTGTTTTTAAGTGATATTTGTTATGTGTGCAGTTCTAGGAGGTAAAAGTGAAGATGTACTAATTAGTTGGGGGTGTTGAGGCCAGAGTAGTGCTCCCTAACCTTGCTCATATAATGCCGCACATAGAGATTCATATCTTTATTGGGTTAATGTATGAGACTACCTACCCTGATATTATCCACCTGTGACCCTGCCTAGTGCTCTCAAGAGCTGAGGAGATCTTTGTCTCACTACATCAATAACCATTTGCTTGTATGCACCCTGGCTGGGGAGATTTGTAGGGCAATACTGAATGTGGACTATGTAAAGTAGTTTGACAAGTTATCATATATGGACTACCTTTAAACCCACAGAAATCTGTTTCTGATAAATTTGAATGTTATATCTCTCAAACTGTTCTGAACATTAGGACTTCAAAGATAATAAAGACATCATATTTATGTTCAAGGAGCTTATCTAGTAGAGGAGCACCACTGCTTTTTGTGGTAATAAACTGAACTTTTGAGAATATGGCAGCAAGAGATCGAGCTATTTGGAGAAGGCTGCTCTTGAATCTCATTCCCATTGGACAAGACCAGTTGAAAAGTCACTTTTAGCATAGCAAAAACTATTATATTCGTATAGAAGACTGAAATCTTTAACTCTAGTCAGCATGAATCTTTTACAAACTTGCCGTGTAACTGAATCTGTTTTCAGCTGACCTTTACTTCTTGGATATATTTCATTTCACTCTTAACTGTGTGGCCAGGGAGAAGTATTAGATGAGAGCTACAGAAAGGGGCCTATTTAAGAGTGGACTATCCAGTTTTGTTTAAATGCCAGTAATGGGGAAAGAGCCAGTACAGAAGGAAATATTGAAGATATGGGAAAGGAAGATTGAGAAGACAGGAATAAATAAAGCTCTTGCCATAGGACAGGAGAGAGATTCTCCATTGAAATGTTCCCATTTACATACTTTTCATTCTCTCTTATGTTTTGGATTCTAATTCTAGCACCCTAGAATTACTCATGCAGAAGATCATTAATAACCACATTGTCTCAGTTTCATGGATATTTTCCCCTCTTTTCTATAGCACTCAGTGTACTGGTTCTTACTTTGAGGTCTGAGATATCTCTTCAGATTTTCTTCTTACCTGCTTGAGTATTTCATCCCCAGCTTCTTCATGAATTTCTTATTCTATAAACTCTTCTTCCTAATTAGGACTCTTGTACAATGCTGATGTCTGGAGAGCAGGGTCTCTATCTTACTCATCTTTGACTCCTAAAGGCCCAGTCTAGTTCCTGGAATACACAGAGATCCATTGAATTTTTGTGGAGGAGAATGACTTTCACCTCCCAACTGTCAGTGTTTTGTGGGCCCTTCCTTAAAACTTTTTCTGCTTTCACTGTCCGTGTTCCCTGGGTGATCTGTCAAAAATTCTTTTCCTTAATGGCCACCTCTAAGCTTTAATTGCTTTCTGAATTACAGACGTGTATAGCCAGCCAACTTCTTACTGGATAGATGATTCAGACTTGTTTTCAAGTCTAAACTTGAAACAATCATTTTTATCCCTGGACAAATCTTGTTGCATGCTCTTTATAAGTTGAATAACACCATCATCTACCCAGTTTCTCGAAGGAGAAACCTGAGCCATCCCATGTCTCTCTTTTGCTTATGAATTACGAATTACATACAGTCATCTAATTTCAATTGTTAACTATTTCTTGACTACATAACTGCTTTGTGAGCTCAATTAACCTTCCATTAGTTTAGGTTCACATCACTAGGTTTTTGTGCAATTGTTTCTAACTTTTCTCCACTTCAGCTGTCTCTTTTTCAATTTATCTTCCACACTGAACAGATGGTGTTCCCTCTGAGATGTAAATCTGTCATGCTATGTGTGTGCTTATAATCCTTTATTGCTATACTGTCCAATATGGTAGCCACTAGGTACAGGTGGCTGTTTAAAAACTTACATTAGCTGGGTACAGTGGCTTATGTTTGTAATCCCAACACTTGAGGAGGCCGAGGTGGGAGAACCTCTTGAGTGCAGGAGTTTGAGACCAGCTGGGCAACATAGTAAGAACATAGTAAGACCCTATCTATCTATCTATGTATGTATGTGTATATATATATATATATAACACATACACATATATGTGTATGTATATGTGTACATATATGTATGTGTAAATATATATGTGTGTGTGTATATGTATATATAAACTGTGTGTGGTGGTGCAGGCCTGTAAGTTCCAGCTGCTTGGGAGGCTGAAGTGGGAGGATCATTCAACCCTAGGATATCAAGACTGCAGTGTGTCATGATGACGCTACGCTACTGCACTCTACCCTTAGTGACAGAGCAAGACCTTGTCTCAAACAAACAAAACCTAAGTTAATGAAAAATAAAATGTAAAATTCCAGTTCATTAGATACACTATCTACATTTCTTTTATTTATTTATGTATTTAGAGACAAGGTCTGGCTCAGCTCACTGTAATCTCTGCCTTCCTGGCTCAAGCCATTCACCCACCTCAACCTCCCAAGCAGGTAGGACTACAGGTGCATGCCATCACACCTGGCTAATTAATGTATTTTTTATAGAGATTTGGTTTTGCCATGTTGCCCAAGCTGGTCTTGAACTAGTGAGCTCAAGTGGTCTGCCTGCCTTGGCCTCCCAAAGTGCTGGGATTACATGTGTGACCCACTTCACCTGGCCAACTAGCCACATTTTAAGAGCTAAATAATCACATGTTGTTAGTGGCAACTATATTGGACAGAACAATGCAGAATATGTCCATCATTGCAGAAAGTTCTATTGGGCAGCACAGTTCTATGACATTTCATGGGATAATCTTGATACTCTTTAGTTTAGTATTTAATTACTTCCTTAATCCAATTCTTTCTCATCATTTTTTTAAATTTTATCTTGTGTTCCAGCCTCTAGTGCACTATATTTTTATGGAAATACATTTTTCAAGGAGTGGAATTCTTTGCATTCATTCTGTTTTTCTTCTCTTGTTTAACTCCTGGTTGTCTTTGAAGATGAAATGGAACATGTACTCTACTGGGAAATCTCTGTGATACCAGACCATTTTGAGAATACCTGTATTATGCCATTATTTCCAGTGGACTATAATAGTTGGTTCTGTTACACTGTTTTTTATGCCTTATTTAGAAAATAGTAGATTTTCACATTTTCTGAATTAATATCAAAAGGAAGTTAGAAATAATGTATCAGGTTGGACGTGGTGATTTACACCTGTAATCCCAGCATTTTGAGATTCCAAGGCAGGAGAACTGCTTAAGTGCAGGGGTCAAGACCAACAACATAGCGAGACCTCATCTCTGCTAAAATAATACAAAAAATAATAATAATTGTGGTGACCTCTGGTCCCAACTCAGGAGATTGAAGTGAATTACTGGAGCCTAGGAGATCAAGGCTGCAGTGAGCGCTATTCGCACCTCTGCATTCCAGCCTGGGAAACAGATGAGATCCTGTCAAAAAAGAAAGAGAGAGAGGGAGGAGGAGGAGGAAAGAGAAAGGAAATAAATCAAAACAGAAATAATGTATGAGAAATCAAAAACAAAACGTGTAAATCAAGATTAGAAATATGAGGTAGCTATGTGACAGAGGTGTTACTATCAACCCTGCAATAATGTAGTCATTTTAAGTCATTCCAATTCCATACTGAAACCTCGTGATACATGGTCGTGCATAAAAGACAATTATTTTTTTGAAAACAGGTGTATATTATTTGCATGTATTTACCCAAGATAATGTGCAGATAATTCACCCGTGTATATATAACATGAATGCAGTCCTCAGGTTATTAGAGTACAACCAGAAAATGTATTCCCCTGTACTTGATAGAGGTGGAATTTAGGACAAAATGGAGAACCTAGGTTGAGATGCTTCTGGTTAGTTATTACAAAGATTTTTTGAAAACAAAATCAACAGCATTTGAACATTGCTATCAACCGGTAGCAGTGCTCAGGTGGTATCTATGAATACACTCCACCAGTGTATCTGAACCAATAGCTACAGAAAACACCTATTCTGACTAGATAGTCTTTATGCCCTGCTAGTAGTTAAATAGCTAAATATCTTGAGTATCACCTCTACTCCTACTCTTCAAAGTTCTTAAGTTCTTTTGTCATGATCTCCAGTGCCCATTGTAGTATTTTTCTTCTATATTATTGCATTTGATTTTAATTTTATCTTTGTTGAAGACTACATTTAAAAAATAACTCGTTTGATCTTTTCTAAAATATGAGAAATATAGTAAAATGTTTAAATTGTGTTGAAAGATACATTGGTAATTTGCACTGTTCAGTATGATATAAAAGATCTAGAGAAATACTTCAATTATAAATTGAGAATCTTGTAGTAACTGAAATTATTTTCTTAAGAAATCAGTTTTTTCTTGGTGTTTTTGGAGAAATTTTTATTGCTATATTCTTTAGTACTCTTTTTTTTTTCTGGAAGAAGAAATTGGTATAGAGTTAACAATTCATAGAATACCATGAAGAAATTGACGATTATAAGATTTTGGTTGGCATGTAATATCAATTCTTTCTGTGCAGCTGAACTGTATTGTGTTTTTGTAATGTAAAAGTGATAACATATAGTATGGTTTGATTTTAATTATATTGTAATTTTATGTGTTCATCAGTCATCTCAATAGTAAAGCATAACATCCAAAAGATAAAACTGTCTCTATGTTTCTGTGCTAACTGTATATATGTGTGTAATTTTTCATACACACCTTTATTCCTCTACTTAATATGATAGTTTTAGTTTTAACTTTCTTTTATTACTAAAATCTATAGAACATTCACATTGTTAATATATGTTATGTATTAATAAAATATGGCATAAGTATAACCTTGTGTTACTACTTATAATTCTTGTTTAAAGGAACGATTATTTTTCCTGTCATTAAGTATACTGTAGACACCTTAAATTTATGTGGATGTATACAGAAAACTTTATAAAATTATTTGATAAACCTTATTTCATTTGCAATATTATCTCACTCTGAGGTGAATAGATAATTTTTCAAATTTGGAAACTGATATGAGAAGCTAAGTATTTTAATCAGGATAGTACAAGCTACAGTTGAACAGACAACTTCAATCTGAATGGCTTCATACAATAAAATTTTATTTTTCCTTTAAGAAAATTCAGCTGCATATTTGGGCTATCCTCCAAGACAGTTGTCCTCCATGTGATATCAGCAATTTAGCTGGCTTTAATGTTTGGTTTTGCCATGTCAACATATGTTATTCACAGTTGTTGGAGCTTGGTGAGAGACACTAGAGAATGCACAGGAGCTCTCAAATGCCTTAACCTAGAAATGACACAGTTACTTCTGTTCATGTTTTATTGGCAAGTCCTAGTGATGAGCCTACTATGCGAAGTGACTAGGTACTAAGTGGGGGAGGGAGGTCAAGATTTGAGGAACACTAATAATGTCTACCATATGAAGTGATAGACTAAAGGTCATATTGCTGGAAGAGTGCCCAAGCTCCTGCAGAACTCAGAGTTTGAATTCTACTTTTGCCGTTTCTTCTATATTATTCAGTGAGTTCTTGAAGTGATTGATTGATTGATTATATTTTATTCTTTCATTGGTATAAATTTGCATCTTATAAAATAGTAAAACAAATTTCTGTTGAGCCTGGAAATAATACACACTTAATACTTTTACCATTAGCTTGATCTGCACAATCTCCCTGTGTTGTCTTATAAATTATATGTACTATACCAGATACACATTGATACCCATTGCAAAACTATCCTAATTCTTCAAAAAGTGATGTTGCCACAGACAATCAACAAAATGCATCTACTCTTTAATTGCCTGTTCTAATTTTCTTCTCGTTGTCCACTGCTTACTATGTATATTTTTTTCTATTCCATAGCTTCTGGCTTCTCTGAGTTTTTGCTTTCTTGTGATCTATGACTCTGTTCTTTTTATTCTATATACTATCATTTTGACTCCTTTAGTCTTTATCACCCATTAAAGCTGCCTCATGTTTATGTGTGCATATGTATGTGCATATTTTCTTCCATATTGACTTCCTAAACTTGATATTCCAATTGGGTTATCTTATCTTTATAGGCTAGTCCACATCGTCCCTCACAATCTAGCCTAGGGATTGACACTCCTAGTTAAGAAAGGTGCTCATCCTGGGCTTATATTAGTTACTAGTCAGAATAAGCAATTTTTCATGGTAGAAGATATGATTAACCATTGCTGGCCATTCATGAAAAAGTATGAGTGGAGCAGTTTTTCTGAGGACTAGGGGCAGTGGATATAACAGGTTCCATAATGTCATGTCTTGTGCATTGTTTTAATAATTTTTCCATTTTTTTTTTTGGTGGAATCCTAATGTATAAGCTAACTAAAAGCAACATTGCACTGATTGGCTACACCTCCACAGAAACCTAGGACACCGAAGAGCCCAGTTTGAAAACAGTCATATTCTTCAATTCGGGCTGCCAAATCTCTGAGGAAAGAATGTGGTGGAAAGGATATTATGATCTACAAGGAGATGAGGAAACTATGCTAGGCTGAGAAAATTAGTATAAAATGAAACTATGAAAAGTTAGCAGTCTTTTTTATGTCAGTGTTATTTTAGATTGAAAATTGCTGAGAAAACATTTGATTAGTTCATTCAAAGTGGAGGGATTGCTAATAGAACCTGCCTGAAAGATTCTTAAAGAATGTCACAGGAAACATACATCTAGGTAACATACCGTAGTAATGTGGCTCAGAGAAACTAAGATGTTAATTGTCCTTATCGATTAGGAGGTATTTAGCTATAAATAATATAATATCCAATTAAAAGTGAGTTAAACACAAGGAAATATTTTGTTGTTGTCATTTACTTATGTATATGGTCCAGGTTTGGTTCAGTGGCTTTGGGAGATAATTAAGAATTCCATGTTTTGGCCAGGCACGGGGGCTCACACCTGTAGTCCCAGCACTTTGGGAGGCCAAGGCAGGTGGATCACCTGAGGTCAGGAGTTTGAGACCAGCCTGGCCAACATGGTGAAACCCCGTCTCTACTAAAAATACAAAAATTATTCCGATGAGAATTGCTTGAACCCAGGAGGCAGAGGTTGCAGTGAGCTGAGATCACGCCACTGCACTCCAGCCTGGACAACAGAGTGAGGCCTTGTCTCAAAAAAATAATAATAAATCTGTATTTTTCTATCCTTGCTTTTCTGTAGGATGGCTACCTCTGCTCTAAATATTATATTCTCACACAATAGTATCTTAAGCAGGAAGGACGGAAGGGACCATGAAAAGAGGCCTTCTCTATGCTTTTTTTTGTTTTGTTTTTTAATCAGGAAGAAAAATCTTTGCTGGAAACCCCACTACCAGAGACATCCCCTTCTATCTCATTTGTCTAACCTGCTTCATCTGCTTACTCCTAGACAATCATTAGCAAAAGGAAAATTATATTTTCATGACTGGTTTGAATTAATTATTATGTACTCCTTAGGGCTGGGCTCAATTGCTCTGTAAACAAAATCATGTTTCTGTTAAGCCAGAAGAAAGTTGCCTTTAAACAAAGCAGATTCTATTACACTGATCAAAATTAGAGAGAGACTCATCAGAACAACAACTAAGCAAAACAACATAATTGTACTTGTTAATGCAAGTAGCTGCCAAGTTATTATTATTTTTTACTACATAAGGATGAACTAGACAATATAGCGCAACTAAAACAATTATCTAGTCTGATATAATGTGAGATAGTTGGTTTGAGGATCAGCAGAGTGTTTCATCAACTAATTTTGTGACCCTGATTAAAATTACTTAGATTCTTTAGGAATACCTTTTGTCTCAGTGTTTTAAAACTCAGACTCAGTAGTCAAATTACTTATGTATGAATCTTAGTTCTACCATTCACTGTCCCAAATGTAACTTTCTCTAATTTCTGCCTTTCTATGGATGAAATGAGGCTACTTAACCTGTAGGATTGTTGTGAGGATCAGATAGTGTTTATGAGCTGTTTAGCTCAATGCCTGGCATATGTGCATGCACAGAAAATATCAGCTCTTCATAATCAGATGTTTTTGTATCTAGAATTGCAATTATAATTTATCTGGGGAGTTTTACTCTAATGTTTTTAATACCTCCATCTCATAAATCATTGCTATTATTATTATTTTTATTTTTATACTTTAATTTTCTCACATAAAATAGAAGCTTTAAATATATATATAAATAATGTTATGCATTATAAATATGTGTATACTTGTATTATTTGTATCTTAAATCTCTATGTATTTTTATATATGTATATTTATCTATATGTATACCTGTGTGGTACCTGACTGCTAAAGCTATACTTAGCAAGATGGTAGATCTGATGGGGCTGTAGACAGCATCAGTATAAGGGGAATAAAAGATTATAGGATAATTCAGAAAGCGTTGGTTATAGAACCAGTGAGAGGCCACAAAGGTTGAATCTTGGGAGTACTGAACTGTAGATAGGACTTTAATGTTGATTGTGAAATAAATCCATGCTGAACTTTTAGAAATGGAGGTCAGAAGAATTATCAAGACTCACATCCTGAGCTTTAGGGCCTAAAAGGGAAAACAAAGACATCTATGTCAAGACAAAGAGGAGAGATGACAAGGAAACTGTGCTACATACTCTCATATGGAATACTTCAAAGCCAAACTATATAACAATGATTTAGGATTTACTTTACCTGGAGGTGTTTGCCAGTATGCCCTCAAACAGGAGACAAATCTAAGCGCAGGAACTGATTTTATGTACTGAATTACAAGGAGTTGGGAGAGAAAAGGTATCTATCAAGGAAAAGAAGGTTGCAGTGTTCTGAACATGCATGAACATGCTTTTGATTTTTTTTTCTTTTTGACTTTTGGGTGTTAGCAGTGAGCATTTTACTAGAATTCAGCAGTAGCAGGATACCTCGTTGGAGTAACCTTCTACTTAATTATGCACGTGGTCAAGATTGTGGTAGGGGACAGAGCTTGATAACTGTCAGGCTAATAGAAGGGCTTTAAAAAACAATGAAAAAATGCTAAAGGAATTCAAAATACAGTAGTTTGTGAACTGCAACATAGAGTCACATACATTTTAATAGTTTCTGAGAGTTTACGTCAAGGTCACTAATAATAATGATCTTGAGAGATTAAAAAGAGACTTTTAAAAAAATCTCATTATCTTCTGTATAAGAAGGCAGGAATATCTTTAGCATTGAATATGGCTCCATATAGAATGCTGAGTAGTTAAAATTAGAACAGAAATCCAGTTTGGCTTTTGAAAGGATAAACTTGAGTTATTCATAGTGTTTATGAAGGAAAACTGTATTTTTAGAATATGGTAAATTTACATACCCAAAGGACAAAAATAAAACTACTCAGCGTAGGATAAAAGCTAAATATTAGTGATTCTAGTTAGGGTAGATTATGACCCTACCTAAAACATTCTAAATGAAATCTTAGATTCCTGATGTAAGTACATGTTTAATATATTTAAATATTCTAGTACTTTTTTTTTTGTCCTGAGTCAGGAAACTGTTGACCTATGAAGGTCCATATTAGGATTTAAAATTCAGCTAGCTTCCTTAGATTTTGTTGTGGTATGTATCTGGAAATATTCTTCCAGGCTTCTTTTACTCCAAGGTGATGATGTATATATACAATTTTAGACATCTTTTTAATGCAGAGAAAATAGAAGATATATTGTGAATATGTATATTTTAGTCAATTTATTTAGCAGTATTTATCAGTCATCAACTTTATGGCAGAAGCTGTGTGCTGTGGCTACTGTGGTGAATAAGAACAGATATAGCTCCTGCTCTCACAAAACCAAATGTCTAGTAGGGATGACAAATAGTTACTTAAATAAGTATAAAAGTGAACTTTTCATAAGCACTTTAAAGGACATATACATAGGTTCAATGGAAGCCAATAGTAGAGGTCTGTGACCTAGCCAGGTAGAACAGAAAAGGGTTTCTGAGGAAGTTATATTTAAGCTGACAGCTAAACAATGAACAGGCATTCACACAGCAGTATTGTGGTAGGTGGGAGAAGAGTATGAGGCCAATGGCAGAGAAAGCATGGACATCATGAGGGACTGAGAGAAGGCTGTGTGGCTGAAGTACAGAACCCGGAGTGGAATATGGAGTGAAGAACAAGATGAGGCTAAAGATGAAAGTTTCAGCCATCCTGTGCTCATCTTTGTAGGCCATATATTACAGACTCATTACCTGATGCTGACTAATAGGAAACCACTGAAGGTTTTAGCGGATGAAGGGAATGTTAGTGGGTGACCGGAGTAGGCAGAGATAGTGAATTAGGAAACTATTTTAGTTGGCAGAGGATAGGATAGCAGTGGTATGGTGAAGCAATATAAATGAATTTAAATGTTTCTTAGGAAGTACAATCAATAGTTCCTTGTGACTGTGACAGCCATGGAGAAACGCTGATCAGACCTCCTTTCAAGAGAACATGCTACAGGAAGTAAAGTTGGTTGACATCCTCCTGCTGTCACAGATTTGGGTCTGTCACAACATTCATGCCAGGGTAGTAAGTCCTAAGCTTGTCCCTAGCTGATGACTGAGTAGAGCAGAGCCTGGCAATCCTCACTAACAGGGAACTCCTCTAATGGGCAACGTTTGCTTATAGGCATGCCACTGGCCTGGTCAAGACTCTTTCACAAGTGCACTGCAAGCTGCAGCACTTTCTAGCTGGTCATCCTTCCTTTCCACTCTTTCACAGGTGTGAGACCTATATCACCCTTTATGGGATCTCCTCACCTCCCTTTTGTCTCTCTATCCTCCACAGACCCTTCCCTAATATATCTCTTGTATTCTTTATTAATTTGTTAGAGCTATTGCAAGAAAGTACCACAAGTTGGGTGGCTTAAACAGCAGAAATTTATTGTCTCACAGTTCTGGAGGCTATAAATCCAAAATCAAGGTACTGCCAGGGCTGATTCCTTCTGAGGTCTGTGAGGGAAGGATCTTTTCTGGGCCTCTCTTGATCTTTTTGATGACATTTTCATGTTCACATGGCATTCTGCCTGTGTGCATGTCTGCCTCTAAAATTTTCCTTTTTATAAGGATATCTTGGATAAGGGCCTGCCTTAATGATTTCATTTTAACTTGATTACCTCTATAAAGTCTATTACCTCAAAATACACCCTATTTGTAAATAAGGTCACATTTTGCAGTACTGGGGATTAGGACTTAAACATATGAACTTTTGGAGGACATAATTCAAACTGTAACACACAAACACATCCCTTATTAGCATCTGATTCTTGGAGAAGTCGGACTGAGAACTGATGGATTGGGTGGTGGAAATGGGTAATAAAGATGAGGTTGATGTCAAAATCATCAGAAGAATTTTTATTATGTGTCATATATTCAATTGGGTTGAATTTCCTGATGAATAGTATAGACAACTACAATTGTGATTCACTAATATTTATTCACTTACATTTCAATGGTAAAAAAAGAAATTTCACATTTATTTTTGGTCACTAGTTCACTTTTTTCTAAAACTAGTCAAGACAAAAATTTTGTTTTAGTTATAGATTATTATTTACTCTTTCATTGTTATGTCTAACCATATAGGGTATTGTATGTATGTGTCTGTATAGTAAATAATATATTCCTCAGTCTAGTTTTAAATGTGCTAAAAAAGAAATTAAGAATAATATTACCCCACAGATGCTCAGTTGAAAAAAAAAAAAACAGAAGGGAAAAAATAAAATCAGGTAGATAGAGCAAGTTACAACAAACTTAAACCAGGTGGATATATCAAGTTACGTCAAGTTATATTGATCAGTGTTCTCCCTTTCATAGAGCAGTGAAATGAAATGGAATTTTTTTCTGTTTTGTTTATGTGTCATCGTATATTTTTACATAAAATTTTATCAAGCTTACTTTCGTGGTTTAGTTTTATTTTGATACTCTAACTTATATATCTGTTATTGGAAGAGAAATAGTATTTACCAACCTGAGTATATTGGAACATTAAGGAATCTGCGTCTATATTAAGACAGCTATTTGAATATTAACCTGAATACCTAGAAAGTGTCTGACCAGGATTATTTATCTGTGCATACCATGTGATGAGTGAATGTAATTTTATATGAGTAACCATATAGATATTTTCTTTTCCCTGCTCAGGCTTTTATACTTTCCTCTGTAAACACTTGTAGATAAAGTCCCCATTTTTATTTTCATTAGAAGCTGGTAAAATTTGTTTATATATTTCCAGATGCATTTACTATGTCTAGTAGAAAAGTGTGCATATCTATGTCTGTATCTACATGTGTGTGTGTATATATATGTAATTGTCAGCACACATATAGATGAGTTTGGGTGTCATGAGCTTAATAAAGATATTCATTTGTAAGAAAAGAACTGTGGCTATTAAAATTGCATAGATATTAAAGCTCTTTTTCTTATGTTAAAAAATAATATACAATGCATATAAAGTGGTCTTTTTACTTAAAATTTTGGTGTATTTTAATGTGTATTTTATTTTACACTTAATGTTTGTTAGTATTTTCAGTAGTGTTTGTTGAATCACCCAAATTATTTGAAAGCTTTATAATTGTTTTTTTCTTCCTTGAGATAAATCAGCCCGTATAGTAATACGGTGTGTGTGTTTTATTATATTTGATATTTTTATGTGGCCATGTAAGCTATACTACCACATAGTTATGACTGCCTATACCTTTGAACTGAGGAAAGACATTTTAAGAGAAATTACATTTCAAGTTTAAATTTTATTTAATAATATACAGTATTCTTGACTCATTTTTAGATGAGTCAGTACATATACTAAAACAGTAAATTCGTTTAAATTTGAACTACATCACCCATTTACTTGTTGCCTAACAATATTCTGTTTTTATGTATGGAATGGATTCTAAACAACAATCCAAACTTGTTTCTAAATAGTTTGGATTCATTTTTAGAAGATAGTATTTACATACACAATTAAATTAAAGAACAGTATAAGCTAGAATAAAATAAAATGTCCAAACTACTGCAGTCAAATGTTTAGGCTATATGTAAATAGGGAAAATAATATTATTAGGCAAACTAATTTGACCACTCATTGAAAGATTAGAAATCACTGAAGGTATGGTAAAAACTTTGGATGTAGAGAAGAACATCAGATGAGCTAAATGTTGAAGTCCTTAAGCTCTATGTTCATACCATTTTTTGTTTTAAGACTTGCCAACATGTCCTGTGACTATCAATGACAGGTTAACATATTGACTGTTTGATATATATGACCTGGGAGAATCTAGTTTATTTCCAAGAATAGTTTCACATGGCATTAACTTGTCTTTCATTGACTAAAATTGTCAGAATGTTTGGAACCCATATGGTTTCGAAGACTGAGCAAAAGACTGACAAAAGGAAAGAGAAATTATAACTCTCAGTATCCTTAATTGATGTTGCCAACTAGTTTCACTCTTATATAATCATTTTTAAAATCAAATATTGCCTGCAGATATCATTAAATCATATGGTTCAAAAGCACAATAGTGAACTAACTTCCCTATATTTTTCTATTCCTTTTTTTTTTTTTTTTTTTGGAGACAGTCTTCACTCTATCACCCAGGCTGGAGTACAGTGGCACCATCTCAGCTCACTGCAGCCTATGCCTCCCGAGTTCAAGCAATTTTCTTACCTCAGCCTCCCAAGTAGCTGGGATTACAGGTGCACACCACCATGCCTGGCTAATTTTTCTATTTTTACTAGACACAGGGTTTCACCATGTTGGCCAGGCTGGTCACGAACTCTTGACCTCAGGTGATCCACCTATCTCGGCCTTCCAAAGTGCTGGGATTACAGGCATGAGCCACCATACCCGGCCTATTTTTCTATTTCTACTTTCCATAGACAATGATTTTATTATTTTTTTCTTTGTTTGCTAATTACCTTCATGAGTCTAAATCAGAGGTTGGCAAAGTATAGCCCACAGACCAAATTCCTTCTGCTGATGTTTTTGTAAGGTCTAAGAGCTAAGAATGTCTATCTGTCTGTCTATCTAGCTATCTATCAATCTATCTATCATCTATCTATATATTCTTAAGGGTGGTAAAGAAAATGAAAATTTAAATGAATACATAGCAGAATATGTCCTACAGATCGTCAAATACTATCTAATTTTTTACAGAGAAAGTTTAGACCTCTGGTCTACATGGTGTGTGTGAGTGTGTGCGCACACATACACACACACATATGCTTGGTAATGTAATAACTTGAACATTAATTTCTCATTATAAAAGAACGACTATGTTTTACTTGATACTGCTTCATTTTTGCTAGTACTAATATTTATTGACTCTTTTATTGAGTACATTTGGAACTTTAAATACTATGCTTAACTCTCTGTTTCCTGTTCCATCACTTTGTATGTGTATATAGATAGCTCTATAGGTAATGACTGATGGAAATTTTCTTGGTTTGTGATAGTTCACGCTTAGTAACATTTTATAAATTTTAACACTGAGACCAGACACTTTATACCCAGAAGCTAATACCATACTTGATGCTTAGTAAGACTCAAGTATTTGTTCAAGGTATTTTTACCCACCAGGGGCTTCACTGTCATGTTTGAAGAGGCTCAATTGCTCTTTACAGTTGATATTATAGCTTAAGTATTTCTTATCCCACTTCCTATATCATGCAGAGTAAATGAAAATCTATGTAAACTGATTTTATTTGTGATAACTTGCTGAAATATTTTGTTTTGTTTTTAAATTCCAATGGATACTCTTGTGAAACACATTTTCCTATGTGTGGAGTTGAAGTTATTGCATTGGAGATGATTTAGGCATTCCTTGCAGGGTCATGGTTTTGGATCGCCAAGGTAGAAGTCACTCAGACCCTCAATAATTAATTGAAGAACATCTTAATTGATACATCACTGTACTAGAAAGTGGTTATATAATGGTGAATAAAGCAATCTTGGTTGCTGCTCATATAGCACTTAGTGGGAGAGACGGGTGAATAAACACCACATAGACATATACATCAGCACATAGGACTGCAAATTAAGGTAAATGATTTGAAGGAAAAGAATACGTTATTTGAGACACAAACTGGAAGTAGGGCTCTAAATCATGAGATTTCATATACACAGCTAATAATAATGAATGTTAAGCACCCTTGAATCTTTTCAATTTCTCTAAGGCAGTGGTTCTCAACGTTGAGTATGCATCAAAAGCATAAGAAATGTTTGTTAAAATACAGGTTTCTGGGCCCCATCTTCAAAGTTTATTATTCACTAAGTCTGGGCTAGCCATGAAGATTTGTATTTCTTATAAGTTCCTAGGTGACTGTTATTCTGCTGATCCCAGAGAACCACACTGCAAGGACCACTGATCTCAGATAGTGGTTTTATATCACATTGGAATCACATTTAGAACCTCAACAAAATATTGATATGTAATTCTTTTTTGCTGTGCTTTTTGATTCAGTTATGGCCTAAACATGGGGCTCTAAAAAATACCCCAGGTAATTCTGGTGTATGGCTAGAGTTGTGAGCTATCAGTCTAGTCTGTGAACATGGATATGCATACGGTTTCTTAGAGGGGCATCTGCACAGGGGTAAGAAAGCATGGAGGGCATGGGGAAAAGACTGGAACAGGAGATTTCAGTAAAGAAGTACCTGACCTAAGCCTTTAAAAATTGAGGCTTGAAGTATAGCACCTGAACTAAGGCTTAAAAGTTATTTATCAACACTATCAGTTGACACAGGGAGAAGAGAGTATGTCAAACAGAAGAAACAGGTGATGGCATATAAACATATAGGAGTAGGTTTTGTTTCATGAAGTTTAATCCTAGATGGTAAATTTGTTGCATATCTGAAATGAAACCATTCTGATATTGAGTGCTTTCTATGTCAGAAACAGAATGAAAATTTATTTTAATTTACAAATAAATATAAACTAAGGCTCATCTATGCCATATTAAATAGTTTTTATTCATTAATTTGTTATATTTAATAGGATGAGAAGAAGAAACCGAAAGACTAGGAAATACGGAGTTTTGGACACTAACATAGAAAACATGGAATTGACTCCTTTAGAACAAGATGATGAGGATGATGATAACACATTGTTTGATGCCAATCATCCTCGAAGGTAAGTATTCCAATAGTTTAATTCCATGAATCTGGAAGCAAGACTTGCCAAGTAAACTGAAGAAGTAAAGTAGACTTTCATTTAACAGTCGATATTCCAACACAGATTTTCTTCAGTTCTGTTTAATGAAGTTATTTTTCCTGTCTACCCCGTAGCTCACATTCACATTGTTTTGCTGAAATAGATACCATCTCAAAATAATTTTTAAAAAGTTTTTTTTCCTTTTTTTAAGTTCAGGGGTACAAGTGCAAGATTGTTACATAGGTAAACTTGTGTCATAGGGTTTTGTTGTACAGATTATCTCATCACCCAGGTATTAACCCTAGGACCCATTAACTTCTTCATTGTTGCAATATATATTAACTTTGTGTGTGTGTGTCTGTGTGTGTCTGTGTGTGTATGTGTGTGTGATACTTAGTAAACTTAGTTTCCTTTTTGTATTCTGAAGATACTTTGTTTTTAGTTTGGATTCCAGTGTTTTGTAAATAGTGCTGCCTTGCAGAATTGGGGGGCTAATTGTTTACAGTCCGATCATATAGCTGTAATATCTATACTGAGATCTATTCTCACTAAGTGTTAAGACCTTTCCTAAGAGGTTTGGATAAATGAAATGACATGAATGTAAAATAAATGCCAATGCAAATAGAATGGGGAAAAAAGGGCAACAAAGATTCAACCTAATAAGGAAAGACATATTGGAATGCAGAGGGATTACTTACTTGGGTGAAGGAGAATTAAGAGTCCAGAGTCAGGTACAAATGCAGAGAAAACAGAAATCTTGGGAATACAGAAAGGATGATGCCTCAACAAAAATTGGAGTATTAAATCCTATATTGCTATATCTATATCTGTCTGTTTATCTATATAGCTAAGCTGTATATATATATATATATATATATATATATATATATATATATATATACACACACACAAAGGAACTTTTAGTAATGCTGATCATTTATTCATTTAATAAAAATATATTCATCAATTAATACATTTTAATAGTATTACAGTCTGGATAGGCAAACATGAATAAAACAATTGTATCTGTTCATTAAGAACTCATTTTCAATTTAAAGATACATGTAAGGTGAAAGAAAAGGGACAGAAAAGGATATTCCATGCAAATGGTAACCAAAGCAAAGCTGAGGTTGCTAAATTTATATCAAACAAAATAGATTTTAAGTCAAAAACTATCGCTTGAGACAAAAAAAGATCATTACATAATAAAAGAGTCAATTCAACAGGATGATATGACAATTAGTATGACTATATCAGAGCACCTAAATTATAAAGCAAATATTGACAGATCTGAAGCAAGAAATTGACAGCCATAAAATAATTTAGGGGACTTTAATATTCCACTTACAATAATGAATAGAATATCTAGACAGAAAATCAATAAAGAAACCACTGACTTAAACAACACTATAGGCTAAATGGACCTGACAGATGCATACACAACTTTGAACCCAACAGCAAAAGAATTCACATTCTTCTCAAGTGCTCATGGGATGCACTCTGGAATAAATCATGTTAGGTCACAAAAAAGTCTTAACAACTTTAAGATGATTGAAATTATTCCAGGTATCTTTTTCAACCTCCATAGAATAGAAATAGAAATCAATAACATCAGGAAAACCAGGAAAATGTATAAATATGTAGAAACTAAAAAATATAGTTTGAATATAATTCCAGGCCAAATGTCACGTCAATTGTAACCCTCCATGCTGGAAGTGAAGCCTGGTGAGAGATGTTTGGGTCATGGAAACTGATCACTCATGGCTTGGTGCTGTCCTCGTGATAGTGAGTTCTCGTGAAATATGGTTATTTTAACTGTGTAGTACCTGCTCCTCCTTGCTCCTGTTTTTGCCATTTGAAGTACCTGATCCCATTTCATCTTGTACCATGAGTAAAAGCTCCCTGGTACCACCTCAGAAGCCAAGCAGATGTCAGCACCATGCTTTTACAGTCTGCAGAACCATGAGCCTATTAAACCTCTTTTTGTTATAAATTGCCCAGTCTCAGGTATGTCTTTACAGCAATGAAAGAGCGGACTAATATACTGAACAACACTCTTGAGCAATCTTTGGGTCAAATAAGAAATCAAAGGGAATTTTAAAAGCTATTTTGAGACCAAAAATACACAGCATAACAAAACTTACAGGATGCAGCAAAAGCACTGCTAGGAAAGAAGTTTACAGAAGTAAATGCGTATGTTATGAAAGAAGAAAGACTTCAAATAAACAACCTAGCTTTGCCCTTTAAGAAAGTGGCAAAAGAAAAATAACCCTAAAACAAGGAAAATAATTAAGATTACAGTAGAAATACATTAAATGGAGTTGAGAAAAACAATGAGAAAAATAAATAAAATTAAGATTTTGTTTTTAGAAAAGATAAAATCAATAAACCTTTAGCTAGACTAAGAAAAAAAGAAAAGGCTCAAATAAATAAAATCAGAAATAAAAGAGAAGAAATTACAATGGATGCCTCAGAAATAAAAAATAAGTGGCATGAGACTATTATGAACAATTATATGCCAATAAATTTGATAACCTAGAAAAATGGATAAATTCCTAGCAACATACAATTTATGAAACCTAAGTCAAGAAGAAATTCAAAGTCCAAACACACCAGTAACAAATAATGAGATTGAATCAGTAGTCAAAAACATTCCAACAAAGAAATTTTCAGGACCATGCGACTTCATGGGTAAATTATACCAAACATTTATAGAAGAATTAATACCAGTCCTTCTCAAATTATTATGAAAAATAGAAGAAGAAATACTTTAGAACTCATTTTATGAGGCTAGTATTTCCCTAAGCCAGACGAAGATGCCATAAGGCAAGCAAACTGCAGGCCAATATTTCTGAGGAACGTAGATACAAAAATCCTCAATAAATGCTGGTTACCTAAATTCAGCAGCATATTAAAATGATGATACACCATGACTAAGTGGGATTTGTCCCTGGAATGCAAAGATCTTTCAACACATGCAAATCAACGCGATAGAACACAGTAATAGGTTGAAAGAAAAAACTATAAGATCATATCAGTCGACACAGAAAAAGCATTTGACAGTGCTACCCACAGAGACAAATGGGGTTGCTTCAAACTAAAAAGCTTCTGCACAGCCAAGGAACGATCGTCAGAGTAAAAAGAAACTTATATAGTGGGATAAAATATTTATATTATTATAAATATATATATATATGTATGTATGAGTTAATATCTAACATTTATAAGGAATACATATATATAAGTATGTATGTATGTATGAGTTAATATCTAAAATTTATAAGGAATGAATATAACTTAGTAGCCAAAAATCTCAAATAATCTGATTTTAAAATGGGCACATGACCTCTTGTACTCTGTTGGTGGGAATGTAAGTTGGCACAGCTGTTAGAGAAAACAGTATAGAAATGCCTCAATAAATTATGATTTAGAAGTTTTACTGCTAGGTATCTATCCAAAGAAAATCAGTATTGCATAGAGAGATCTACACACCCATGTTCAATGCAGCATTATTCACATTAACCAAGTTGTGGAAATAACCTAAATGTGCATTGACAGATGTATTTGTCCAGTTTCATACTGCTTTGAAGAAATATTCAAGACTGGAAAATTTATAAAGAAAAAGAGGTTTAATGGACTCGCAGTTCTGCATGGCTGGGGAGGCCTCACAGTCATGGCGGAGGCAAAGGAGGAGCAAAGGCATGTCTTACATAATGGCAGGCAAGACAGCATGTGCAGGGGAACTGCCGTTTATAAAACAGATCTTGTGAGACTTATTCAATATCGTGAGAACAGCATGGGAAAAACTCACCCCCATGTTTTAGTTACCTCCCACTAGGTTCCTCCCATGAAACACAAGGATTATGGGAGCTACAATGCAAGATGAGATTTAGGGGCGACACAACCAAAGCATATCAACAGATAAATGAATTTGAAAAGTATGATATGTATATGTATGTATAATATATATAATTGTAATACACTATTTAATATTATTCAGCCTTAAAAAAAGAAGAAAATCTGGACATTTGCAACGAGATGAATGAACCTGGAGGAATTTACGCTTTGTGAAACAATCCAGACATAGAAAGACAGATATTGCATTATCTCATTTATATGTGGAATCTAAATAGTCAAGCTTATAGTAGTGAATAGAATAGGGGTTGCTACGGGATACAGAGAAAGGAAAATAGAAAGATGTTAGTCAAGGGGTCCAAAGTTTTAGTTATGCAAAATGAGTAAGTTCATTTATGCAAGACGACTAAGTTATGCAAGACGAATAACTTCTTAATGTACAACAATGTGAATATAGTTTACAATACAATACACTATTGTATACTTTTAAGTTTTCTAGGAAAGTAGATGTTAAATGTTCTTGCTACGCACAAAAATATGGTAATCGCATGAGGTGATGGATATGTTGATTAGTGTGATTGCAGTGATTGTTGCACATAGTATATGTATATATATATAAAATCAAGGTAAACACCTTAAGCATACCCAATTTTTATTTGACAATTGTACCTCAGTAAAGATGGAAAAATAAAAAGTTCATGAAACAGTTGTAGTCTATGCTAATCATCAGTTGTATAGGTCATAAAAAGTCATTTTGAAAATTGTAACACAAGTGAAACTTTGATTTCAAAATTGTATTTTGAAGATTACTCTGACTGCATGGGTTGAAGGAGACCAAGGTAAAGACTAAGGTGACAAGGAATAAAAGTAGTTAGATGGTGCAGATGCATGGGATGACTTGCATTACAGTTACAGCAGGAAAGGCAGAGAGGAGTCAATTATTTAAGCATCTTTAGAAGGTATTAATTACCTTCCTTAATTACCATCTTAACCAAGATATAGATGTCCTGTTTTGAGAGTGAAAGAGTGAGAATTGGTTACAATAATGGTAAAGCATCTTTCAGGGATAAGAATGAAATCATCTTGAGTTTTTTAGTAATCTGATCCAATTTACTTAATAAATAAGAAAATATTTTAATATATATCTAAATAAACTGATAGAAACAGCACATTACTGTTTACTTATTCATTCATTTATCCAACAAATGAATGATGTAGCAGCTATTTATTTGCCAAGCACTGGTCTAGGTGTTTGAGATACATTCGAGAGCAGAACAAAACCAAACAAAAAAAATTCTGACTTTGTGAAGTTTGACTATGAAAAGATGAGTTACAGAGGTTAATGATTCATTTTTCATCTTCAGTTTTCCTTCTATACCTATCTGATGTTTTTCTTCAAAGAGCCTATATTCATGCATTACTTTTTAAAAAATTCTTTTTGTCCGGAAATAATTTTAAACTTACAGAAAGTTTACAAGAATAAAAACAGTGAAAAACATATGCTTGCTTTTCAGATTTACTAGTTCTTAGCATTTTATCCTATTCTTTTAAGTGTTCTTTTTGCTCTCATAATATGTATACAGAAGAATTCATACCTCTCCTTTTGTGTTTATCTGATGTTCTGATGTTCCCTCATAATTACCGGGTTCCTCATTCTTAGCTGAAGTACTACTTAGTTCATGCTGTCTCTTAAAGGTATCATATCTGGAAACACAGATGTCCATTTCTACTTCATCTGTTTAAGCTGTGTCGAATTTCTCCACTCTGTTAATGATTTTTCCCCTCCATAACTAATAAGGAAACGTTTTACAATCGTGGAAATATCCTATTTCTCATCTAAATTTCTCCCTATGTTTAACATCTATTCATCACAATTCTTGCCTAATCTAATCTTCATTATGAAACTTAGAACATAATTAATTCAGACTTATTATTTCTTTTCTGTTTACCAGTCAGCATTGACACTCTCCTGTAAGCAAAAACCTTCCTTTCTTCCTTATCATCAAAATGTAATGATGATTTTCTCTTTGTCAGTTGTTCATAATGCTTGCTGTGCTTAATTTAGTGCACATGTGGTTCCAGATGTGGTCAGTGGGAGCTTCTTCAAAATGGTTTCTGTCCTTGTAACTCGGGCCCATTTTTTTTTAAGTACCTTACTTTCCAGCCTCACAAGATAATCTAGGCACTTTTGGACTTAGCCTTGAAATGACGCATTTCTCCATAGAGCCCTGGTTTCTTTGAATGGACACTACGTAAACTCTTTGGAACTGGGTTGACTTTGTTTCTGGGCCTTTCAACACACAGTTCCATTAAATGTATGTATATATATACATAAATATACCTGTGTGTCCATCTGCTTTCATATACATACATATGTGCATACTTTAGATACTATTACTTCATACCTCCCATCCCAGTTTATCTCTACCGGGTTCTTGTTTGCCTTCTTCCTTTCAATAATTGTGTTTTTCTACTGTTATGAGATCTCTGGCTTCAATACTTTTACTAATTCATTCAGTCTTATAATAAAACTGAATTAGTTTCTGAGTTTCTTTGCTTATTAAAGAATTGCTTTGCTTAAAAAAAAACTTTAGTCTAAAAAAATTTATGAAAGTTTGCAGCTTTCTCCTCACAGTCCCATCATGTCCAGTACTGAGGGCATGTAGTCAGATACTGTGTTCATAAATAATTTGGCTTATTTCTTTCCCACACCCCTCTTCAGTGTGCTCATAGTAGTCAATTTGAAATAGAATTTAATTTATTTTAGTTTGCTTTCTGTTTTAGGTTTTCACTTCCTTTCCTATTTTTATTTTTTTATATGAAAAACACTAGCATGCTTCCAAAAGTTAATACTATACAGAAAATTTAAACACACACAAATATTATATGCAGACACACAAAAAAGTTCCACTCTCTCGTGTACCTTCCACTCTCCACTCCATTCATCCTACCTCATCCTTTGTAGATAATCAACTTCATTATTTTCTGGTTTATCTTCCCTGTGGTTTTTTTTATTTTGGCAAAAGATGACAGAAATATGTATTTCTTGTGTTTCCCTTATTTCTTACATAAGATGTAGTATGCTATATATGCTCTATTACACTTTTTTTGTTGTATTTGATATTTTCTGTAAGTCATGCCATATGTGTACACATTATACTCACTATAGAGTAATATGTAGCTATAAGTCATGCCATATACTGTGCCATATATATATGAACATATATGATACTATTTGGAGCTATATATTACTCTATACAGGGTATTATATACATAAATTTACAGCTCCATATTACTCCGAAGTGGCTATCGCATAATAACCATGGTTTATTCAATCACCTATGGTTTAACATTTAGGTAGTTTTTAGTCATTTTGTAATTATAAATAGTACTGCAATGAATAACTTTATGCAAATGTATTTTTGTATTGTTGGAGGCATATTTTCAGGGTAAATTTCTGGAAACAGAATAATGGGTCAGATAATATGAACTCAGTTGTAAAGATGAGGAATTGAAAGTGCCTGTAAGATGATATCCCACTGGGCAGAGCAAATTGGATAGATTCATTCTTTCATTAATAGCACTGATTAACTATCTACCATGTGCCCCGGGCACTCTACTAAGCTCTGGGGATGCATACAGTAGTGCACAAAAATGGACAAAATGCTCAGTCTCATGCATTTGAAAACCTAATGGATATATATAGGCCCACAATACAGAATGAAGGAGTCTTAGATACAGAGTTGGGGTTCACAGTTTTTGGTTTTTGACTGACTCAAGAATAATGCTCTTCTCTAGATCAGATTTACTTTTCTCGTTTGAAAATGAGCAATAAGGATGGTTATTTCAGGACACAAAGAAGCAAAGAATGGTCATACAGTTTTTCTATTTTCCTTTTATTCTCTTCTTGAAACAATATGAAACATTATTTAAATTACACTCACACTGATTCTAGACCTCTGTGCTATTTTTTTCAAGGTCTAAGCACAGAGGTCTGGAATCAGTGTGAGTGTAATTTGGGGAAGGTGGCCACATTTCTACCATATAACAGCATTTTTAAAGAGGTGTGAGAAGAGGTGTTTATCCCTATTACCTTCTGTGGCTTAGAATTTATTTTCTATAATGACATATACATCCCAAACACCATTACTTTATTTAAAGAAGGACCCCATCTGACTTTTTAATTTAATGGGCAGAACCCTATCTGATTTTTTAATGTTGGTATTAGAGATTAAACATGCATTAAGCTATCAATTCATTAAACATTGAAGCTGCACATTGATATTACTGTGGCTCATTTTAGTAACAAATGATACTCATGGTTAATACCATTTCCCCCCCAGTAAATTGGAAAAGAAAAAAAGTCTATACTTATGTGAATATATATTATAAGATCTTTTTCGGCCCTGAAAGAGGAACTTGACCAAGGATTTCCCAGAACAGCCATATAATGCCGACATCCTAATTCCTTAGATCCTATAAATCAATTAAGTTACATGACAAAGATGACCAAAGATTGTGGAGGGAATTAAGATTGCTAATAGGTGGATTTTAAAATAGTTGGACATCCTGGATTATATACATACTATATATCAAGTTATTTTGATTGTCGTAGCATTATAGGAAGTAGATATCAGATAGGGCTAGCCCCAATATTAAGTAGAAGGTTAGCTGTCTGTTTTTTTGGAGATATTGCTTGTCAGCATAAATGAATTTTCATTTCTAGATTCCTAAGAGTATTTATTATCATAAATAGTGTTGAATTTTGTCACATGCTTTTTCTGCATGTACTGAAAGTGATTGTTTTTTGCCTTTTAGTCAATAAATATGCTGAATTTCATTGACTCTTGAATGTTAAACCAAAATAATATTCCTGAGACCAATCCTCCTTTGTTTTGTGTGTGTGTATGTGTGTGTGTGTGTGTGTGTGTGTTTTGTACCATCTTTGTCATATTTTGATATTAGGGTTTGCATTTCTCATAAAATGTGTTGGGAAGTGATCCTGTTGCAACTATGTCTTTTAAAAATTTGTGTAGCACTGCCGTTATTTCTTCCTTCAGTATTTGATAGAACAAATGACTGAAATTGTTAAGGGAATGGACTTCTTTATCGGATGGGAAAAGTTCTTTAATAGACATAGAGCTATTCAGATTTTCTGTTACTTCTTATGTAATTGTAAATTGTTTTATCAAGAAATTTGTCCATAAAATACTGGATTTTAGAAAACAAGTGGTAAATTATGTGCATAATTTTCACATAACTGATTTTCCTTGTGATTATTTAAATACTTAAGTATATACATATATATTCCAGTAAATACACATATATTCCAGTAAATACACATATATAAAAATATTTATTTAAATATATATTTATGATTATATATTCCAAGAAATATACTTCAATATATAAAGTATATTCTTATGTGTGTGTATATATATATATGTGTGCACGTGTGTATGTATATATATATATACACACAATTACTTTATTGTTACTTTATCATAAAGTAATAGAAAGGTCGAGAAATGTGGCATCTTTTACTATTGTTACTGTTATAAATAAATCTACTTTCAATTGCAAAGATTGCTACAAATATCCTGCAATGGATAGAGTAGATTTTACAACCATTTTTATGGCAAAGTCTCTGGTGGCTATGGTTCCATGTGTTATATATTGCTGTACTGATTATATTAGTCACATATTTTGTTAACCAAAGCAAATTAAAGTCTGCCGTCAAAGAATATCAGGAAACATAAAACTGTTGCAGTTTGGATTTTACCATTGAACTGAAAGGATGATTCCCTTACTGACTCTGATATTCCTGATTGATTTTTTTAGAACTGTTGAAACTTTTATATATCATTGTCAATACACCCACACCCCAGTATGATTTAATAAATAAATCAGTTTAGTAGTATTCCTGCTGATGGAAGTTATATTAATCTGTCTAATTAAATGTAGTAGAGTTGATTCAAGTTAAGTTTTTTTCTTAATAGAATGTGACGCTTCCTATTAAAACAACACTTGAGCCAGTTTAACACTCTCTGAAAACATCCTAACCACATGGTTAAGACAGTCATGTATAAAACAACGATTATTTTTATTTGGTTAATGAACTCTGTATATGAGCACAATGTACTACTGAATTGAATTCTAAAGGACAAAGAAACATACAGTTCCACAGATTTCCAAACTTACAGTTTTTCACTGCAAACTCCATCTCCCAGGTTCAAGCGATTCTCGTGCCTCGGCCTCCTGAGTAGCTGGGATTACAGAGGTGTGCCACCACACATGGCTAATTTTTGCATTTTTAGTAGAGACAGGGTTTCACCATGTTGGCCAGGCTGGTCAGGAACTCCTGGCCTCAGGTGATCCACCCGCTTCAGCCTCCCAAAGTGCTCGGATTACAGGAGTGAGCTATCATGCCTGGCCTCAAACTTATGATGACTTGGTCCAGCATTCACTCTTGGAGTAAATATTTTATTGAAATTACCAAGTCATATTTCATCTATCTGAACTTATTTAGCAATAAAGTTTTTAGCTTTACTTCTATTGTGTTTACTTCTCTCTTGTTACAGTTCTTCACCCAACTTTGACTCTTATTGAATAAAAAGTTAGCAAAGAACCTGTATTCTACTGGGGAGAGCAGGGATAATATTCAAATAACTAAAAGAGCAGAAAAGAATATCTAAGTAAATGGTGTAGTTTTTCATAAAAGAGAACTTTTATTTCTGGTCTGAACAGAGTGAAGTAACAGAACTGCCGTAAGAGTGATTGTAACAGCTGCTTGTTAATAAATACTACGTTAGTGCAGGATGTATCAGACATTATGCTAGGATCCAATTGCACTATGAAATCATTAAAAACATTTCTTGCAGAGTAGTTCCCATTGCTCTCATTTGAAAGATAGGAAAACTGAAGCCTAGTTCAAGTGATTTCATCTGCAGTATCCTGCAATTAATCTCATTCCATTTGTTTAATATTTATTTGATTTATGCATAAAGAGGATAATTCTAAATTCTGTTCATTCTGTCTTCTTTACTACTACTTGTATTACTGTTAATTTTTCAAATACAGACTCCCAAAGTAAAGCATGTAAGTAGTATGATTTGTCTGCCTTTTCAATTATAGTACAGAATCTAATTAGTCTACAGTATAACTTTTAATAATTCTTGTTAGATCATCCCTTACTGGTGCTGTCTTCATTGTTTAAGTGTTTTTGAAATTAGTTCCTCTTCATTTTCCAAATTCTATCCACAAAATAACAGGAAGCAAGTCATTTCCAGAGAGGCAAATGAATTTCCTTGCTTACAGTTTTACAAAACTAGCTTTTTGTAGTCAGCTCTTTCTGAGAGGGGTGTTTTTAATGTGGCCTTAGATACATCAGAATAGATAGTTATTGGTCATTAAGATGTGTGGGCTAATTATTTTCTCTGTTTCTTGGTATTAGATTGAACCATATGAAATGCCAATATATGGTTTAATATAAATTTCCTAAAGGAAGTGTGTTTTGTCATGTAACAGAATGTCACAGATAGGGACCTCTCCAGGCACAGTACCTCAGAGCTCTTGCGTCTCTCCTCTCTGATTCCCTTGGTTCTGCTCATTGTTCTGTACTGGTTTTATTCTTAGGCTGATAAGAGGATCATGCTGGCAATTCCTATAATTACAAACAGATGTTAACTTTAACTGGCTGTTAGGGGCACAGTCTTCTCTTTCTTAAGAATGAGAAAGGTTTCCCCAAGGTCCTTCAACACAGTTGTTTTTTATTTTTATTTTTTCGCATCATTGTCCAGGATTAAGTAATGAGATCATTCATAAACTAAGACCTGGGGAGGAAAATGGAAGTACCATGATTAGCTCAGACGTATCAGTTGAGGTGGAACAGATATTGAGTAGTTAACCACCATTCCACCAATATGTCTTGCATGTTAACCACTGAGGTTCAATACAATCAAATGGGGAAAAAATTGTAGGTATCAGAGAAAAAATAGTTTGTGCTGCTTGATTAATATAACTTTTCTTAAATGTGCTATTGTTATCCTAATTTTGTTAATGATGAGGCATTTTTTTTGTTTAGTTGCTGAATCATTTTGCACAAAAGAATTATAAAACTGAAAAACAAATCTCAGTTCTTGAAACTGTTAGTAGAATTTTCAGCTTTCCAGACAGAAAAACTGATGAGGAATCAGAGGCCACATATGCTGACTAAAAATTACTATTTCTTTTCTCAAAGCAAAGTGGAGATAAATTATTATAACCAGTCTCAAGAAACACAGTTTGAAAGACTGCTTTACAGCATGAAACAATAATTGGAAACAATCTCTTCTTGCTGTTTTGTTTGAGTTAGTGAAATTATTTTTAAATTACCCTAATTTGATTATTGCACATTGTATGCTTGTATAAAGATATCACATGTACCTTATAAATATGTGCAACTATTATATATCCATAATAATTAAAAATAAAAATTGTTTTAAAATTATTTTATAATTAGTTTAATTATTATTTTATAATGATATAAACTAGAGGACATTTTGACAATCTTGGTAACAGCTTCTAAAAGCTAATATGTCTATCATTTCAGGTTATTGTAGTAATTTCTGCCAAGTATGTAATTTAAAAAGCCCTAAATTTGACTTTTGGCTACTGCTGTTATGCTTCGTTAAATATACTATTGTATTGTATGTGTTGATTAGATTTTGTGCTCAATGTGGTACTTGGCCATAAAATATTTTCTGGTTATTAACATCAGTACTTCAGAATCAAATTGCATTCGATATAAGTGTTTAGTGAGAAAACCTTGTTAAAGAAGATCTTATTCAAATAGTTATCAATTTGAAAATGCTATAGTTCTAATTTCTAAAACACTGTCTTAATTGTTGGGTATAACACAGTATCAGAATAAGCACTAATCTTAGTCAAAGTAAATAGAATATAATATTGTATTAAAGTACTCATATTTACTTCAGAAATTTCTATTTTAGTTTGTCCACTGGTATGTTACTAAGTAGGATAATTCTTATATATTTATTCTCTTAAAGGGAACTTTGCTGTGTTTGTCATTAAACAGGTAGCAAAAAACTTTCATAAAATTTTTTCTGTGAGTTTTACTTTTCTGTGGACGTTGAGCCACAGGAGAAAATTTGCCTTGCTCCATTAACAATTAGACATCACAATGTGCTAATTTGCTAGCTAGTTACCATATGTGGCTTTTGAGCCTTTGAAATGCTGCTAATGCAGCTGAATAACTGAATTTTTAATTTTATTTTAGCTAATTGAAATTTTAATTTAAATTACCAGATGTGGCTAGTAGCTATTGTGTTGGACATTCACAGTTTTAGAGCAAATGTTTGATTGATCTAGTTTAAATGAATTCTGTTAAATGAATGTTCTCAGAGAACAGATGTATCACAAGTTTTTACTCATATAGCAGTTGACTTATTTAATAAAATGGTTGCTACTTTAGTTTCAGATTTCAATTCTTCTGTAATTATTTGGATTGCAGAATTTTTTTATTTTTTAAATTTATTTTGATTAAAAAATCATAATTATGAGGTACAGTTTGATGTTTTCATATACACATATGACATGGAATAATGAAATAACTAACATATTCATCATCTCACTTACCTATCATTTTTTATGGTAAGACACTTGAAAATTTGCCTTCTTATTTATTTTCAAATATGCATTATTATTGACCATTACCCTGCTGTGTAGTATATCTCAAAATCTATTCTTCCTGTGTATCTGAAACTTTACACCCTTTAATAACAATTCCCCATTCCCTTCCTCCCAAACACAGCAGCCTCTGGTAACTACCATATATCTCTCCACTTCTATGAATTCAACTTTGTTAGATTCCACGTGTAAGTGATATGCTGTATTAGTCTTTTTCTCTCTCTCTCTCTCTCTTTTTATTTTAGATTGCAGAAACTTTAAGGTGTAAAGTGGAAGGGATGGACATGAGAGGGAGAATATAACCAAACGTAGATGGGATTGAAGGACAACATGAAAACCAGGACCTCAAGTTTATGGGAATAAAAAGTCCTAAATGCAATTATTAGGTGTTAACTTTTCCCAGCACTCTCAAACAGTGTATGTTAGCTAAAATTGAAGGACATTATATCTTATTTAAAAGGACCTGGGAAGAATACAACTCCAAGAGTCTAATATTTGCAAATTCATTTAAATGAACAAACAGTGACAATACTTTTGACTGCACTAGAACAGTTTATCTATTCAAACTGAATTTGGATTTATCGCCATTTTGATACTTTATCTGTATTAGCTTAAATGTCTGTTATGTTTTTAATAGCGTCATCATGTGATATATAGAGGTGGAACATTCTTGAAGCTTGGGAAACAGTCAAACCATGAAATGTATTAATACCATATATTTGCTATGCCTCATAGAGAAAGATTTTATGGGGTAGGGTGGGATGATGGTCTTTTACTACAAGTAATAGTAAACCCTGTGTTACAGAGACTTAAAAGTTTTTCTCGTGTCATAACAAGTCTGCAGTGATTGGCTCCTGGTATTAATTCAATGGCCTTTTGATTGCAAGATCTAAATTTTCTCAAACCTTTCCTTATGTTTGTCTTTTGCTGGTTATAAGGCTGATGTAGTTTCAGCCATCATATCTGTGTTTTAGGCAACAAGAGGGTGGAAAACAAGAATCCACACAACATCTGCCTCTATATCTGGAAATCAGAATTTTCAATCCTTCACACACATGTACGCACATGCACACATACACATACACACACACACACACATGAACATTTTTATTAGTGAACAAAAGAAAGAAAATAAAAATTTAGTAGATAACTTACAGTATGTCACTATTTGACTCTTCAAAATATTTTTTGAAGGTTAAATTTGTCCACTGATGAAAGAGAAATATTTGGGATTGGAGTCACTGAATGAAGGCATGGATTCTAAGGCATTATTATTCATGACTAGCAGTTTTGTAGAGAAAGAAGAGGTATCCAGGACAATAAGTAAGCAGGATAGAGTATAGCCCGTACTAGTAGAATGTCTTAGTTTTTTTATTTTATAGTCTGTTTGTTTGTAGAAGAAATAGGAATTCATTGCTGTAACCAGAGTAGCATTTTTTTTAAGTACAGTGGAAGTTCTGTAAATGATAGAAAGCTGAGTATTTGACATAGGAGCTAATCTTCAGATTTCAGTGACTAAACCCTCCAGAACTGAGAAGTATTAATGATAAAATAAGGAGTAACAGAGCATAATCATATACATTTAAGTGCTTCTTGAGTGTCTGTTATTGACTGAATGCCCTTAGACCAATCTCTTGAATCTTGATTCCTCCTCCTTACCAAGTTGCCTGCCAAATAATGTAGTTGGACTGCACTTTTAAATCTTTCCCAGTTTTTATTCTCTCTAATTGGCTGTTTTAATATTGAAGACTACCCTGAAAAGACAATCCTTAATCTTAATTGAAAACTATTTAGTTTATCCAAAACCTCAACAAAAACCCAAAAACTTGAGAATGTCCAGCAATAACTGATCAAGATGACACTAGAATTCAGGCTTCCCTTCTAGGCCAGGGTTTTTTGTCCTCTGACTTATTTCCAAAGTTTATTTGTAGTTTTGCACTATTAAAGAAGGAGATTATGTTTTTCTTTTTTAAAAAAGGTATTTTTTCTATTTTTTGATCCCCATCATCCCATTCAGTACCAAGCAATATTTCTCACAGTTAGTAAAAACTCAACACGTTTGGATTAAAAGAATGAATGTAATTTAAAAAATATTTGTACCTATTAAACTTAGCAGCATGCATAGCCCAATGTGTTGCATAACTATTTCAAATGCATTGGAAGCCATCAAGGCATTAAATGTTGTGGTTACCTATGTTTGTTTTCATGTAAGACTATGTATTTGAAATAGATTTATGTATACTCATAATTCATTTCATTGCCATATAATGTGGTTGAGCAAGAATATAACATTCTTAGTTTTTCTTCATTATATATTATAATGGTGGAAAACTGAAAATTTCCTGTTCAGTTATTTTCCACTTAAGTTTTGTCAATTCAGGATGTAAATATCATTAGTAAAATATTCCACCCCTTTTTTCTCCCCTCTCTTCACTTCAAATTGATCCAAGTTCTGTGCAGACATACTTCATTATTCATTTAATCTAAGACACCATTAATTTTAAGTACATCATTAAGAAAGAAAAGAAATAGCTGTCAATTAAATTGTAAAATAATCTGGTGATATTTTCAAATTATACAAGAATCATGCACACTACCCTCTCAGTACTTTTTCATTGTGCTTTCCTTCTAAAGAATTTGGCATTTTATATTTGCAGTTGCATTTCTTGGTATATAATAGTTTCTCAAAACAGAAACTAGCAGAGTTTTCATTTATCTGGGGTATCTTTTTATCTTAAGAGATATTTGTTTCTTGGCAAGAATGTATGGGATTCATGCCATTGTTCAGTGCTAAAGAGTTTACTATTCTCTTTTATGTCATTATATATATATATATATATATATATATATATATATATATATAAAACTTGCTTCAGTGGTGATTCATGAAATAACCTTTTTGAAGGTATTTTAAACCTCATTAAATTCATCCTTATAATACCAACAATGCATGTAATTCCCTAAAAGCGACAACAATGCAAAGAGCTTTGATCCACACATACAGTCAGTGGGAAGTATGTAAGAACTGCCAGCTGTATGACAACTATTGAAAGATGCCGTCAATTGAAAGATACATTTGAAGTTCGGAGATGTTAAAATGTGAAAAATATGTGTCTGCTAAACTGTTCAATATAGTACTGTTCATAGGAGAGGTCATACTTGCTATATTAGTCAGGGTTCTCTAGAGGAACAAATGAATGGATTACACACACACACACACACACACACGGAAATTTATTAAGTATTAACTCATGCAATCACAAGGTCCCACAATAGGCCATCTGCAGGCTGAGGTGCAAGGAGAGCCAGTCCAAGTTTCAAAACTGAAAACCTGGAATCCGATGTTTGAGGGCATGAAGCATCCAGCATGGGAGAAAGAGGTACGCTAGAAGACTAGGCCAGTCTCTCCTTTCACATTTTTCTGCCTGCTTATAGTCTTGCAGTGCTGGCAGCTGATTAGATTGTGCCAACTCAGATTAAGTGTGGGTCTGCCTTTCCCAGCCCACTGACTCAAATGTTAATCTCCTTTGGCAACACCCTTACAGATATACCCAGGATCAATACTTTGTATCCTTCAGTCCAATCAAGTTGACACTCAGTATCAACCATCACACTTGCAGTCTTCTGTCTTTGCTGGCCACAGGTGAGGGATGGCTTGTTCTGCTTGGTTTTGGAGAACAGCCTCTATCCCTGCTATTCTTGCCAAAAGAGCCTCCTGTTAACAGACCAACTAGGATTATACTGTGTACTCCTGGTTTTGTCTGCAGAGTTTTTTGTTTATTTATTTTTGTTGTTTGTTTTGAGATAGATTTTGGCTCTTATTGCCCAAGCTGGAGTGCAATGGCACGATCTCGGCTCACTTACACCTCTGCCTCCTGGGTTCAAATTATTATCCTGCCTCAGCCTCCCGGTAGCTGGGATTACAGACACCCGCCACCAAGCCCAACTAGTTTTTTGTATTTTTAGTAGAGGCGGGGTTTCACCATGTTGGCCAGGCTGGTCTCAAACTCCTGACCTCAGATAATCCACCCATCTTGGCCTCCCAAAGTGCTAGGATTACAGCCATGAGCCACCACACCTGGCCTGCAGCATTTTTTTGAGTCAACCAGTCTACCTTCTACAACTTGTATATCACTTCTCCAGGGAATAGGAATCCTTAGCTGTTTTTCTCATAACCATGGTAATGCTCCACTTTTTTCAAACTGCTGTGTGATTCCTGAGAAAGAGCGACTGAGGGACAGCAAAACAGATTTCACTTGAGTAGGTGGCAATTGAATTACAGTTATTTTTTAAAAGCTGTATTCATCAAATAAGAGCCTTTGAAGGCCCAGCATAGTGTTTCATGCCTGTAATCCCAACACTTTGGGAGGCTGAGGTGGGTGGATCACTTGAGGTCAGCAATGCAAGACTAGCCTGGCCAACATGATAAAATCCCACCTCTACTAAAAATATGAAAATAAGCTGGACGTAGTGGCAGGAGCCTGTAATTCTAGCTACTTGGGAGGCTGAGGCAGGAGAAATGCTTGAACCCAGGAGGTGGAGGTTGCAGTGAGCCGAGATCACACCACTGCATTCCAGCCTGGGCAACAGGATGAGAGTCCATCTCAAAAAAAAAAAAAAAAAGAAAGAAAGAGAGAGATAGGAAAAGAAAAGAAAAAGAAAATAGCCAATGAAAAGGGAGAAAGTTGCCTGTCAAGCCGAGTTGAAAATATGAGCCATGGAAAGGCCCTGTTGGGGAATGTGTGCATGCTCTTTCTATGGAGTGCATGATATATGGTGGAATCATACATAATTTGTGCACTGTGCACTGCACTCCAGCCTGGGCGACAGGGTAAGACTCCGTCTCAAAAAATAAAAAGAAAGGACCCGTGAAAAGAGAGAAAGTTGCCTGTCAAGCCAAGTTGAAAATATGATCCATGGGACGGCCGTGTTTGGGAATGTGTGCATGCTTTCTCTATAGAGTGCAGGATATATGGTGGGGTCATAGATAATCTGTTAGAGTTGGAGCCAAATCAGGAAGATCATGTTTAAAAAAACAAAAACAACAACAAAAAAATCTTCCTAAGTGTGTGGGTTTCATTCATTGTAAAGATGCTTACAGATCATCAAATGTTTTTAAGTGAAATTGTCACATTTATATTCTAGAAGATGATGTTGGGAATCTTGTGAAAGATGAGTTGAAGTTTGGGGAAAAAAATGAAGGTCCAATATTTTGAGGTCATTTCAGTTGTTCAGGTGACAGGTGTCAAAACTGAGGCAGAGGCTAGTTTAACAGTGTAAGGAATTGAAAAACCTTGACAAGATAATATTACAATGCAATATTCAGGTCGAAAAGTAGAGATGACCTCACTGCTCCTATTGGAGTGGTGACTAAATGGGTAACATTATCATTATTTGAGTTAAGAGTATACTGCTTAAGGCTGGAAGAGAATTGGCTTAATTCTTGTTGAATTAAAAATATTTTCAATTGGGCTTATAGATAAGAATGCCTTCTTCAATATTACATTTGGTTTGTGGTTGAGTCATGCCAGGGAGGGAGTGGGGAGTGGTGGTTCCTATAGTGGTTGTTGAACAGCATGAAAACATCCAGAATGGAATTCTGAGGAAATTCCCACTCAAGGAATGCAATACTTTAAATGAGAGAACTGGTCATACAGTCTTATAAATATAAACAGGTTCAAGAAAATGTTGGACACAATGTATTATGATCATAATAGACAGTTATGCTTATTTGCGTATGTTTTGAGGTTAATTATGAGTCTCAAGATACCTTTCTGAAACCATACCTTAAGACACTCTTTATGTGGTAGGTACTTTCCTATTCGAAAAAAATCTTGTAGATATTCCTTAGGGTCTCATATGTGGTCAAGTTCAAAAGGCTATTTAGTGATAGAATTTGGATTAGGTTCTAGTCATTTCGAGTTCTTTTCCTAATTTATGGAACTGCAAGTTTGATTTTACAGATTGACGTTTTTTTCATAGTTCACAAATTTGTTATCAGTATTATCAGTGTCAAGCATTAAAAGGACAAGAGCTGTGCAAAAGAATTCTAAGTGTTATTTTTAAAATAACCTTCAGTATACATTTTAAGGATTAAATTTACTTTCAAAGTAAAAATATATTAGAACCTCAGTAGCTTATACTAATCATTTAGAGAACTATTACAGATTGCTGACTAAAGATTCAGATAAGACAAGATGAAAAAGAGCATTATTTGTTTTCAGATGTTTTTCCAATGAAGTTCTAAATGTTATGGATGATTATAAAGGAAGATTTGTTAGGTTTGCAAAATCTGTACACTTTGGGTTTTTTTAATTTGGTTTGATTGAATGCTTTTCTTTGTGATGGCTCTTACTAGCAGGAATTTTTTTGGAAGCCAGGATTTAGATTAGTAGTAAAGTAAGTTGTATAATTAGAATTACAATCTATAAAAATGTGTGTGTTTCAAATATATCTCAAAGCTGAATTAGAAACATTGTATTTGGAGGCAAGTAGACCACTTCAACGCCTTCAGTGTTGAATTCATGGGGTTGTTTGAGGCCAAAGGCATTGCCCAGTATTAAGAGAACTTTAAAAGGCAGTCCCTTACTAGCAATGTACTTCTTGACTTCAGGAACAAAGCATCAATGGAACCAGTCCAGAAAAAAGAGTTTTCATTGTCCAGGTCTTCTTGTTGTGCAATTGAAAGATTGGCAGCTGGTGTTTATCTTTTCCCTTCAAGGCTTGGTGGTTAGCAGCTTTCTATGTAAGGATAATCCTGATCAGAAACTCTACCTCATTTGCACAAAACAATACTGTTAGTCTATCCCTTCTGTCTTAAATCATACTGCTCACTTCTCTTCCATACTAATAAGTGTCATTTGTGGCATTTTTTTTTTTCCAGAAGAGGGCACTTTCACCTGTATTAAAAACTGTTTAGGCAGATGGCCTTTTCTCAGTGATTTCTGGGAACTCTTGTCTGTTGCCTCTTAGTCAGCAGAATCTGCTTCTCCTTTTATCTTGATATTTTTTTTTTAAGCCAAACCTCTTTCTGAAATTATTAAACCATCTTTAGTTGGCATTAAATTTTCCAGCTTTAGATCTTCCACCTTCCTTTTGCTTTATATTATATTATAATGATTTTGCTTTTTCTCAAGTTATATTAGAGTCTGTAGGTTTGCCTTTCTTATAGCAATCATGCAACCACATAAAAGCTGGATTTTTAATATGATATAAAAAGTTATTTGACAAAAAGTGCAAAGATATTGTGCCTCCTGATGAAGCTGCAGTGACAGTTTCACAACTTTTTCTTTTCCTTTTTTATAGTGATCCTCAGGCTGGATTCATTTTTCTTGAAATGGCAGGCAACCCCTGCCGCAGACTTCCATCTACAATACATATCAAGCCATCCAACTCTTTTTTTGTAGTATCTTTTCTTTTCTGCTTCCAGCAGATGCAATTCCTGCATCACTAGTGGCATTTTGTATGGGTACCATCATGGTATTCAAGGTTTATGATATTGCACAAAATGTGATAGAAACTATGCAAGAATCATGAGAGATTACTTTTACTGCAGTACACAATTTACTGGAGATACAAATTGCTCATGTGGATATGATTAGTGTCACATAGTATTTTAAGTAAATACCAACAACACTTGAGCTCACCATAATAATAACTAGAGGGGACTATGAAATTACTACAGTAATATGCTATGTACTACAGTTAATTTTATGCAGTTATAATACTGCATCCTTATATTTTCTTACATATCTCGACTGCAAATAGCACCATGTACAATCTGTGCTTATGTGCATAAATTTTGATAAATTTTAACATTTTATAATAGACATATATATATATATATATATATATGTATGTTATTGTATGTTATGATTACAAGTAATAAAATAGACCAGCATCTATATTTATTTTATCAATTCATGGCATACCTCTTTCTTAATTTTTTAAAATATTTCTTTTTCTTTTTTTGAGACGGAGTCTTGCTCTGTTCCCCAGGCTCTGGAATACAGTGCAAACTGCACCCTCTGCCTCCCAAGTTCAAGTGATTCTCCTACCTCAACCTTCTGAGTAGCTGGGATTATAGGCATGCGCCATCACACCTAGCTAATTTTTGTATTTTTAGTAGAGACGGGCTTTCACCTTGTTGGCCAGGCTGGTCTTGAACTCCTGACCTCAAGTGATCTGCCTGCCTCGGCCTCCCAAAGTGCTGGATTACAGGTCTGAGACACTGCGCCTAGCCTTTTTTGATATTTCTAAACTATGTAGTTTATTGTGATATTTTTCAAATTCTCTCAAATCTCAAAAAAACTTTAGAATGTATTTATTGAAAAAAAATCTGCACATAAGTGGTACCATGCAGTTCAAACCCATGTCATTCAGCGGTCAACTAGATTGTATATTTAAGTCAACTAAAGTCATTTATGAATATATATGAGGGTAAACTTTATTGTGAATATAACATAATCTTTACTCACAGTAGTTAAATATAAAATTCCTTTAAAAATTAGAATTTCAATTTAAAAGATAATTTCTGAAATCTAGAAAATTCATGCATGTGTTTTATTGGTGTTCTTTTAATAATTTTTTAAGACTAAATAATTTGATTATATTATTTCTTCCTCTCTAAATCTTTCTGAATATTTTTAAATGTTTTTAAAGGGTTCAAGAAAAGGCATTTATATTATTATTTTTTCTTTTTCTTGCAGATAAGAATGTGCCTTTTGATGAAAGGACTTTATCTTTCTACAATGAAGAGTGGAATTTCTATGTTTAAGGAATAAGAAGCCACTATATCAATATTGGGGGGGCGTATTTAAGTTACATACATTATGACAACCTTTAATTTGTTGTTGCAATAAATACTGTATTCTTTTATTATATATTTATATGTATAGAAATACTCTATTGATAGGCTCAGAGATGTTGGGGATAAACTATACTGTAATCGTTTATCAGTTTGACAATTAATATAAAATGGTGTTTTATTATCAGTTTTTGTTTATTGCTTACCATATGATTGTAAACTGTTTTCTTTTACGTATTATTTTTTGCTGGTGTCATATGTTAAAGAGCTATAAATTGCAACAACCAACGGGTGTGTGAAAAATAATTTAAAATTTCCTTTACTGAAAGGTATTTCCCATTTTTTGTGGGGAAAAGCCAAATTTATTACTTTGTGTTGGGGTTTTTAAAATATTAAGAAATGTCTAAGTTATTGTTTGCAAAACAATAAATATGATTTAAAATTCTCTTAAAATGATCCAGATAGTGTGTTTATAAAATAAACTTAAAGACTATAGAATTGAAAATTAATATATATCTTTGTAAGTGATTTATTGGAAAATCTGTCAAAATGTTCTTCTGTTTTAGCAACTACTATGTGAAAGTAATGTATGTACTGTGATTAGATATTTCAAAAACCTGTGAATTTCAAAGCCATATTATATCCTTACTGTATAGTAAGAGGTAAATATGGAAATAGTGGCATAGTTCAAATACTTAACTGTTTTATGCAACAGGAGATTGAGGGATTAAAGTAAACACATAGACTTTGGAGTCATCTATATTCAGAGACCAACATCACGATCTCTGAACAATTATTTAACCTCATTGAGATTCAAATTTTCACGTTCTAGAAGTTAGAGGATAATTTATAGGAAAAGCTTTGTCATGAACTCAGTTGCTTACTAGGATCATGGAAGTAATTTAAATATGCATGTAAGTCAGGATAGGCTAGGTCGGAGAGAGTTAACATATGGTTCCAAATCACAATGTGTTGCAACAAGGATTTATTTCTCACTTCTTCTACATGTTTGTTATGAACTCTGATTCTGCTCTTTGTAGTCTTTTCTCCAGGACCAAAGATGATGGGAAAACCTCTGCCCCAAATATTGGTTCATAACTAAGCATCCAGACATAATGCACCACATGCTAGTTCATTAGATTCTGCCTCAAAGTGATAAATTTCAATTTCACCTGTATTATATTGGCCAAAACAAACCTTATAGCTACATCCAAGTTCTAAGGATAGATAATCCTCTAGCAAGGAAGTAAATTGGAGTGTTTGGCCATCTACAATGCAAAGTTACTTTTACCTGTGTGCCAACTGGCTTTCCGTAGTGAATCAAGTCAACATGATGGCAATGTATATGTGTATAATGTATGAGCAGGGAATAAAGTGGAAGGTATTTCTTCTTCTGAAGGAATTGGCCTCTCTTCAGATCCCACTAATAGTTACCATGAGAAAATAATTGCCTGTGTTGTTAACTCTTAGTTTTTAATTTCCAAGAGAAGTCAAGCCTCTAGATATTGTATATGAAATCTCCCTATTTTAAAAGGTTATTAGCACAGAACACATGTTTGGATTAAATTTGGCCCCATACCTCATATTTTGTGATGTAGAAAAAATCATATACTGTAGTATCTTGGAAATAATTCATTTAATAACTGCTGTCATTTATAAGCTAGCTTTTTCATTAACACTAATTAGAAGTAAGAATCAAAGAATAAGAATTCCGATAAGGCAACCTAAAGGATTATTTTCATAAATGCTCTCCAAGTTGCTTTTAAAGAGGATATTGCCAAAATGATTTCATAACTGGCACCAACTTAATTAGAAATATACAGTTTCTCTAGATGACTACTTTGAAAAGGATATCCTTCAACTGGACATAGAAATTTTGTCATGTTTGTTAAAAATGCCTTTATTATTTTCATATAGTCATTCCTGTACTGTAAATCTAGTTATAATAAGCCACATTTTTTATTAAAGAGCCAGATAATACACCTACAAAATCACCTACAAAGCTGTTAGGCTGAATTTTAGCTTCTTTAGATACATAACAAGCATGCTGATGAAATTGTTAGGATTTTTACCTAAAACCCTAAAACTGTATACATACCTTTAAAAATAACTGGTGATACCTTAGATATAACAAAAACATGTTGTTATTCTCCTTTCCCATTTGGTACCTCTTTTTAGTGGTATTATTGGTTTTAGCCAAACCTAGGAGTTAGAGATTAGTAGAGCTGGTATAGTTGAGTCTATAGCTCAGCAGGAGAAAAATGGGAAGAAATAATAGGTTTTGGAATAACGTATATGTGTTCTTTTATGCTTGAAGCTTCTGACCAACCCACTGTTTGTGGAGGTAGAAAATCAAGTAGCATCTTTCTGCCCACCTTCTCTTAATTATTAGGTGGATACCCACTGCTTTGGAAACAAACCCTTGGGTTGCCTTGGCTGAGTGGTCAGCCTGCACCTCATCAGACACTAGTTAGTGTTTGAGTTTCATTATTTTACCAAGGATATAGCTCACTGTCCTTTATCACCTATCCTCTCTTTGTCTTTTTTTCTTAATGCTTTTTCTTTGGTACTTTAGTTTGAATTATACTCATTTTAATTTACTCATTATAGTCTTATCATTTTTACCTTATTTACATTTTTATTTTCTAAAATTAATGACTTCCATTAAGTGAAGCAATAAAGAAAATATAGTTTGTTTTTTCTTATGTGGGGAGGTGAAAAATAGCTTATAAGGAAATAAATGAAGGGATGAAGGCAGTGGAATGATCCATTCCATAAAAATGGGCAATTAGAGTAATTATTTCCCTAAATACCCCTTTGGCTATCCCATCATTTTTTTTTAATAAACAGCTTTATGTTCTGTGCGTTAGAAGAATCAAGCAAAAAAAAAATTTTGCTAAGATACATGTTATTTCCATTAATTCTCACAATTTCTAACGTTAGAAGTTGAGTATTTTAAATTCATTGTCTTTAACATATTTTGTTTGTCTATGCCAGTCACATGTTACATGTCAGGAGGTAAAGGTAGAAGAGAGGGAATTTGGGGAGGAACTGTCTCTAAAACGTTCATGTCTGGCTGGTAAGAAACTATGGCTGTTGCATCTCCCGTTGAAAGATCCCATTGTAGATCCACAGTATAGGATCTGTAGCCAGGTGTTCTGGCTCCATCTTTGCATCAGATTCTAGTATATGTGTTTATATTTGCACTTCATTCTTACTATGCAAGTTCCTGCAGTACCCATGCCATATCACCAGGAATATGTTGAAATTAGGTGGTTTTTCTTAAATAGACTTTTTGAAGCAAAGTAAGCAAAATAGCTCTGAAAGTTACTTCTCTTAATCTGTTAGGGTTCTTTTTAGGTGAAACTGGGCCCACAGGTATTATTATTTACCTAAAGAGGAATGGAAGTTTATTCCATCCTCTGACTCTTCTCAGTCCTTTACTGGAAAAAAAGTTCTTGACATAGCATGCAGCTTTGCCTGACGGCTGACTTTTTCTAATTCTTTGTCTCCAAAGCAGGAAGTATGAGAATGTTTTAAGCTCCAGACTTTGGTTCTTATTCCCTTGTTTTATGTATTTTGCTTACTGAATATATTGTTATTCATCCATACATGATTGAATATATTGTTATCCATTCAGAGTCCAAGCCCCCTTCCTAAAATATAAAGTTTGAGACAAGCCTGACTAACATGATAAGACCCCATCTCTACTAAAAATACAAAAATTAGCCAGGCATAGTGGCAGGCACCTGTACTCTCAGCTACTTGGGAGGCTGAGGCAGGAGAATCCCTTGAACCTGGGAGGCAGAGGTTGCAGTGAGCCGAGATCGCACCATTGCATTCCAGCCTGAGCAACAGAGCGAGACTCCCTACTCCACTTACTGTTTGTTTGTTTGTCGTTTGTTTGTTTGTTTGTAACAGGATAGATTGTGCCCTTTCAGCCAGCCTCATAAAGAAATGCACCTTTCCACCTTCTAACTGGACCCTCAGACAAATTTTTAAACTCTATTTTCCCAGTACTAGGAAACTTATCATGAGCCAATAGTTTCTCACAGATAAATAAGCTAATGTTTAGGTAGACTGTTCCCAGTGTAGTCAGAAAAGCCAGGAAGTCTGCAGATTTACCTGTTTCCAAGCAACAGATGTGACTTTTGATTAGTTGTCCTTGGCTTGTCAGATCTGCAATACAATATACCTAGAGCTATAGATTTAACAAATCCTAAATCCTAAGGTAAAATCAATAGGTATAATCTTTCAGAAAAGACAAACTCTGCATCATTTCTCCTGATAATTATTTTATTCTTAGACTACAGCTAGATTAGCTCCAAAAATAAGCAGTCCAGTTATTTGACTTGTATTTTCTAATGAATTTTAGTATCCCATTTCCAAGATATGTGAACTATTTAAAAATATCACATACTTTTATTATTTTAACTTTCTACAGGTAAACTCGCCTTTTGTGGATAAGGTAGCTTCATCAATTTTATTTCTTGCATCCACAGGAATACTGATTGCTTCTGATGTAGTTGATAGGCACTGAACATTATTCCTAACAAAGGCACCTACAATGAATATCTGTGCACAGTTTATTTATCTTTACCTCTTTTAGGCTGTCTTTGTATAAAATTATATCTAAGGACCTGAAAGCCAAAAAACTGTTGGCAGGATCAAAGGGACTCTTCAAAGGAGTGCTGAAGAGCAAGATAACTTGTGTAGGAGAAATGTGATGGTCCCTAGCCTATGAAAATATATATATTTTCTTAATAGACGTGTACTGGTCCAATCCTTATGCATTCATGTTATTTGCCATAAGGAATGGCCTAAATATCTGTAACAATTAGAAAGCTCCATGAGAGATTCTATTGTAACTCCAAATGGAGAACTTCTGTCAGTGTGTAGATAATCACACTGTGATCTAAAGCAGAGTTCAGAGGTGACCATACCTTATATTAAATTCTGGCTCCATTATTTTTCCAATCTTACTTATCTTCATTGTTTCTTTTTCCACAGTCTGCTGTTTTCCATATACAATTAATGGTTAAGACTAATTGAATACTAGCGTGTTCAATGTTTTAGATTTGTTAATTCATTCAATCCTCACAATTACTTTGAGGCAGGGACTGTTATCCCTAATTTTGCAAATAAGGACACTAAAGCTCAGAAAAATTGCAGAATTTGCTCCAAATCAAACAGCTGAAAAGTAGTCAAATGGCCTGCTAAATGAGTTCAGAAAATTTATTTTTGCTAATGGAAAACTCTCAGTTTGTTTCCAAAGAAAGGAGAAGTTTGTTTGTAAATGCATGCAAAATAAAAAAGAATCAATTTGAGGAAGTGAGGAAATTGAGGCAAAGAAAACAAAAAGTAGGAAAATTAGGTCACAGCATAATTTCATGATCTGTAAGTTGCTGAAAATGTGCCATAAATTTCACTCAAGAGAAAAGCAAAAGCTGTTCAGTTACTGCTAGTGAAGAACCAGAAGAAATCTGTTTTCCAAGGTTCTCAAGGAGTAATGTAAGGAGATTCTATGGTATAAAGAAGTGAACACTTTCCTCAATATATCTATAGTAACTCCAGAAAACTAGCATGCACATCTTTCGTATAATGCCTTTTAACACAGACTGGTGTGTCTTATACTAGATGTACTTACACTGCAATATAATCCAGTAAAATTCATTTCAGAGAAGCAAAATAATCCTGTTTGTATACAGCCATTTAATAGTTTATATTAACTGAAGGGTAAATTTTAATGCTATCTAAGGCAGCCCTTCCCAAAATACAGACTATGAAACAACCTATAAAAACAATCACTATCTTTCCTTGGTTTCTCTGATATCCTCCTTTTTCATTTGTTTGTTTCTTCTCTCTTTCTCTTTTTGTTTGTATCTCCTCGTACTTATGTATCTCTTTGTCTCTTATGTTTCTCCTAGATCTTCTCATCTTCACACTCATCTTTCCCTGGTCATAACCACCCATTACTTCAGTTATGATATTAATGCAGTTTCAAATAAAACATTGCACCAAAGTTAAACAGGCAAGGAAGACTTTATTCAAGGCTGTTGCAATGGTGAGATACCAGAACTAAATCTAAACTCAACTTCTCTGGAACAAAAGGCAGGAATGGCTTTTAAGCACTGGGATGCCTGGTCAAAACATACTGGAGAATCATAGGGCATCTGTGTTTGTTTGCTAATTGGCTTTACCCAATGGAAAACTAAACTTCTCACATCTTTATAATAGAGGATAGTTTTGCAACTTGGCTTCAGGAAGATAGGAGCCAAGTTGAAAAACTACCATCTGTCATAAAGTGTCATAAACTCTATCATAGAAACTGTTGGTGCTACCTCCCTTGACATGTATGTAGACTTTGAAAAGGTGACTTTTTGGTCCTTGAGGAAAATATGCCTGTGTCCTAAATTTGGCAAGAGGCTTTAAAAAATATTTACATCTGAAATGTGCAAATAGATTTATAATTATGTTATCTAAGGCATATACTCAAAAAAAAACAAAAAAGTAGATAAGTGACCACAAGTTAGATAGAAGCCTGTCTAAAGTTCAGTCAAGCTGAAGGGAACATTAATGCTGTTTTGGGCAGCAGATTAATCAGAAATGTGGATTTACTTAAATTTTATCTGATATTTAAGACTAATATTTTCAATCATACATATATATATGTATATATATACGTGTATATATATGTGTATATATATATACACACACACATATATATACACACATACACACATATATATATACACACACATACACATATATATATACACACATATATATATACACACACACACATATATATATATACACCTTCCACCTCACATGGATGGCCCAGAGATACCTCAAACTGATGGTCATTATCATCCTCACACAAACTATCCTTACTCTGTGTTACTAATCTCAGTAAAGGGCACCAACATTCATTCAAGTGTGCAAGCCAGAAGTCATCCAATTTTCCCTTAGCATCTCCATCACCTTCCATACCCCAAGCAATACCTTGTTCATATATGCATACAATCAAATAGATAACTTATCAATACCCAATTAATTTTTTCAAGTTAAAACTATTGGACATATATTCTATGGACTAGACCATTAACATCTCAATTTGCCATGTATTTTGTGGTGAAATGAACAGAAATGTTCTATGAGAAAAGTCCTTACTCTTCTACTGGGTACCATCTGAGCCAATTTCCAGATTGAATTGGGGCCTTCCATCCAGGCATATACACTAATTAGGCTCTCCAATTTCCATCAGAGAATTTGAACTCTATCTCCACCTAAGCATTTGAGTCCATCTTTAATCACACATAATGTTTGCACTGCAAGATTTTATCAGCTTCATTTATCCAAAGCTTACTAGCAAGAGATTTTTATAAAGACTGGTAGCAGAAATCACTGACCCCCAATTTCTCTATATTCTTAATTTTATCCATGGGTTAATTCAGACTGCCAACAGCTGTACAAGTCGACTACATTGTTTTCCTCTTTTAGAATTTCCTTTAACTATCTGTTATTACGCCATTGCTGAACAGAGATGTTATCAAATATAGAGTCGTAAACAATAAGGTTATATTTAACATGTTAGTAATGGGTAAGTTGTACAATATATCACAGCATACGTCTTTTATAAGGGATTTTGAGTGATATTTTACTTCAGTATCAAAAATTTGGGGGTTTCCATTGAGCAGCTAGTTTTATTTCTAAGTTACATACTCTGAGGAGTTTGCAATTATATGATTGGTTCTTTCTTTTTGTCCACAAAACTTGGGAGATGAACCGAAAGCCCCTGTTTATCGAAGTACAAGACTGTATAATAACATTCTGTGTATTCACTTTATCCCTGGAGTATCAGTTTGGTGATGTGGCTACATGTAACCAAAAACCCAAATAGGAGATTCTGTTTTCTAACATCTTGAATTCAGGGAGTCTGTGGTTGCTAGTGCTTCTTTATAGCTCAGGTGATCCAGGCTCAAGGGTCTCTAAAAATGCTTGGTATTTTCTTTATGATCTTAAGATAACTGTTCCAGCTCTAACCATCCTGCCTTTGTTTACAAAAGTTAGGAGGAAAGAACGAAAGAAATATGGTTAGCCCTTTGAACAGCTGTTTCAGGTGTCTATTATTTCACATAAAACTCTTCAAAACTTAGTAGCTAAAAACATTTGTCATCATCTTTTCTTCTGTGTATTGACAAAGCTTAACTAGCTTTTCTCACTTGAGATCTCTCATCTGATTACAGTCAGATTGTGTCTGGGACTGGAATCATCTAAATATTCATCTGGGCTGAAAGTCCAAGATGACTCACTCATGTGGCTGGGAGTTGATATTGGCTGTTGGCTGGGAGCTCAGCTGAAACGCCTACACACAGCTTTGGCTTCTCATAGCGTGGCAGCTGGGTTCTGAGAGGAAGCCTCCCAGTAGTAAGTGTTTAAAGTGTAAGTGGCAAGTCTTCGTATAATCTGGTTTCACTTGTTTGAGAATACTGCTTCTGTCACATTCTATTGGTCAAGCAAATCTCTAAGGTGAGGTCAAACTCACAGGAAGGAAACTAGATCCCACCTCATCATATGAAAAATAGCATATATGGGCACAAAGAAAGGATTCCATGGTGACTATTTTTGGAAACTATCCACCACTGTCTGCTCTCTGGTTACCAGTATTCATGTTCTTCCCACATGCAAAATCAACTAACGTTTGAAGTCCAAGATTCATCATTCAAATAAAGTTCAAGGGGAATGAGGGTCCAAATTCTCAGGTGCAATTCCTCAAGCATAGTTTGTTTTTAACAGAAGAATTTTGAACCAAAGAGACAAGTTACCTGCTCAGTAACACAATGTTATCTTCTCAACTGAATGCTCCATATTACAATGGTGATACAAGGCCAGTAAACTAGCAAAAAAAAAAAAAAAATCAATTTAAAAAAGACTGTGCTGTGGCAGGAGACAGATAGCAGTCACTCAGCGATGGCAATTTTGAAGTCTGACTGAGCACATGTCACCAGTTCCTTGACTGGGGCCCAGTCCTGGCCCAGAGAATGTGTCTCTATACCACTTGGCTTACAGGCACCTTTCTTTGTGCCCTACACTTCCATTATTTTCTATTAGCAATAGCCTGTGTTTGCCGCTAAATATTTTTCTCAGCCTACTTTCTCCTAGAAAAAGTTTGAGCCCCCAATGGCTCTTTTTTAAAAAAAATTCTGAACTGCCTCTCTGACTTTTAATTCAGTCTTAATGAGGTTCACACCATTAGACAAATGCTAGCCCCACAGTTTATTCATCAGACAGGGTCCTCTTCATTTTAGAATTAGAGTCTTGAAACTGTGAATTCACAGCTTTAAGATTCCTAGGAGCCCTGTTGTCTAGTTGAGAGAGTCTTTAAAATACTACTTCATATTCACAGATGCCATTATTCTGGTTGCAGCCCTACCATAAATGTTTCTGAGGTCTCAGTAAAGTGTCCTCCAATTGCTCTATCGAATTGAACTGCACCCTGATGTCATGTGTTACTGAAAACACTTTGGGATTGAGTTTTACTCTGAGGATATTTCTTATTTTGAGAAACATGTTGCTGCTTGGAGAACCTAGGGATGATAAATAATTCTATTTTTGAACACAGTAAGTCTTAAATCTTTTTTTACCTTAATTTTTCTATAAAACACTGAATACTGTCTTTTGAAAAATCTAATTCTTTCTGTAAGTACCTAATGCTATACATCTAACAGAAACCAATTGATACTTTCAACATTCTGCCTGGAAATCTCCTTAACCTGATATAGAATTCATTAGGACTATTTTCTATTTACTACATTACTGCAGCATGCTATAAATTCAGACCGCTGTGAAAATAAACTTTTTTTGTCACTGAAAGGCTTTATGAGACCTAGTCTTAGAAGTTCCTGAAGATAACTTCTGCTATATTCCGTCAGCCAAATCAGTCACTAAGGCCTTCTTAGTTTCATGAAAAGAGAAATTAAACTTCACCTCCTGGTATATGATGGAGCATTTATGTAAATAAAGGGAGGCAATTTATGGTGGGTTATTGTCAGAGATTATTTAATGCACTAAAGCAAAAATTTCCCAGAAATCTTCAGCACACTTTAACCTTTTCTCATTGAAAATAATTGTTTCCTGTTTCAGAAAGCGAGCAGCAAAGTACTGGAAAATATGGCTTTCTGTGTGTATGTGTGTGTGTGTGTATGTGTGTTTGTGTGTGTGTGTGTTCATCGCCAAACCACAAACAAAATAAATGAGGAGTTCTCTTAGTGAGAAAGATGAAAATGGATATTTGATAGGAATCTAACAAAATTTTCTATAGTTCATACATTGGGTAACTAACACTTAACATTCTTTAAACATTCTTCTTTTAAATGATTTAACATAATCTTTTTGATGTTGTAACAATCAAAATGATGTAACAATATCTCTTTTCCAGTAGAGACATCTCAAACTGTCTCCTAGTTATGCCATCCAACTCAGAGTTCAAAGTGTGTGATCTTGGTAATATTAAATCTCAACAATAGAACGACTAGTAGTTCCTACTTATCTGGCATTGTATTAACTAAAAGATAAAGTGTCTATCCCCAAAACATGTTTGAGAAGAAATAGATTAGCTATTTTGAGAGATGTAATCCAGGAAAAGAAGGGATTAAGCAAATATAGAGAGGTTACTGATCTCACATCTCTCAAATCAGGAACGACAAAGACTCCCTGGACCAAGAGCAGAGTAAGCTCTTGGTCAGTCAGCCTTTTACGCCTTCATTCAGTTTCTGTGTTCCCTGGCTCTGCCCTCTGAGATGTTGTACAGATCCGATACTTCAAAAGCCTGAAGAGCCCTTGTACAGCCCCCAGTAACTACTGCCTGTGGTTATGTATTGGAAGACTGTGGTGATTCTTTGGTAAATTTTTAAGTGGGGCAATGACAGTCAGGAAAGTTTGCAGTCCAGACAGGGTGTTTGGTCACTATACAGTTCTGTTAGAGCATTTGTAGCTTACTTGTATCTAGTCAGTATCCTGTAGGAGTAACTATAGCTAAAGATCTTACTTAGTCAAAATATTTTACATTGAATATTCTTGCTTTATGATTGGGCCTTTATGTCCATTGTCTTGGGATAATTGAAAAATAATATACCTGGGAAGAGGCTAAAGCCTTACTCTCATTTTTGCCTTCAGATGAGCTGCATTTTCCTGGCTGCCTATGAGTTTATCTCTTGCTAAGTTTGTTGCTTTGCTATCTTTGCAATGGCTTCTATTTAAAGTATTAAAATTGCCTTTATTCTTCCTTTTTCTGTGTGTTCAAATTATAGGATTCTCTGGCAATATAAATGTCAGGCTGTGGGCAGAGAGTGCTTCCTTATCTAAGTGGCATTTCGCTCTGTCTGTGCTTGCAGGCTATTTACTTCTCACTTGAGTCCATGTTGCTCTTGTAGAATTTTCCTAATGGTGGCAATAGGAGCCAGCACTAGTCAATATTCTAATCAGTCCCTACTCTTTCAAATAGTATACCTTCGGTCAGCATATATTTTGCTTTACAAAGTACATCAAGTGGCAATTTAATCCAAATATATGCCATTGTATATTAAGTCTGTTCAGTTTTCTTGTGTCTGGTGTCCAAAACCGGAATTTTCATCTCTCCACTTCCTCCATTAAACTCCAATTTAGTTTCTGTTACTTGTAGCAACATATTTCTAGTAACAATTACTAAATCAATTGAGGTACTCAGTGCAACAACAATGCATTCTAGCTAATATAAGTAGCAACTGTTATCTCTTAAAATCCTTAGATTGGCCAGGGACAAAATTATCTAAAGGGACACATCTCTGCTTCCACACTTGTCACTTAACATTTGTGACATTAGGAACTGGATAAGGGAACTGCTATAGTGCCCCTGAAAAAATAGACCTCTGTGATTAAAGGTGCCAAAGGTTCAGATATCCCTGCCAGAGGCTGCCTCATTTTGCTCCATCAAACTTCTGTTTGGTATTACAAAGCAGTCTAGGGATTGCTGTTTTTTGCTTTTCAGACTCTACTTTACAGAAAGTCAAGCTAAAAAAGATGCAAGAATGGATGTTGAATAAGTGGATATGTAGAATTTGCCATATCTGGCTTCATTGTATTTTCTCTCCTTGTTGAAAAACAACATAACATAGTGACAAATACAGCATAATAGGTTCAGCACACAGACTTCAGTGACAGCCGTACTTGACTAGCTGTATAGCTTTCAGTATTACTTTTTATAAACCTGAGTATCCTCCTTTTGAAAAACTTGGATAAATCACCTATATTATAAGCTTAATGGGAAGATAATAAAGGATAGCATGAAGAGTTATTAGTATAATACCTATATGAAGTAAATTATCACTGAGTGATAGTTACTGATACATTATTTCCTTTTTGAGGCAAACTCCTAACTTTGATTTTTCGCAATATGAAATTTTCTTGGTATTTATTTAGTAAAGGTACTTCAGATATTTTGAAATTTCTTTGTAGAATAAGACATGGTTTAAATAAACATAAATAATCCTGAGTATTAGAATATTGAAGGTAGCAAGAGAAGTTAAGAGTTAGAAATAAGAGTATCTTGGGGTATTAAAGGACAGATGGTATCTCAAGTTATTCAGGGAGAGCTATAAGAGCGTTTTTCTAAAAGGTGTATCACTTCATGTTTCTCTTTGAATCACAGATAAGGTGAGTCTTAATCACTAATTGCACAAGTTTTCATTAAGCACCTTCTATGTGCTAGTCATTCACACAGAGGGGAAAGATTGACAAGACCTCCAACCACATGAAGCTTCTATTCTAGTAAGGAAGATAGACAATAAAGCAGTGTTTATTTTATTGTACTATTTGTACAATAAAGCAGTGTACAAACGCGGATAAAATCCTTAGATTATGGTAAGTACTCTGAATAAATACTGAGTTGCTTTGCTTGAAAAGTTTTGGTGGGTCAGGTTAAGCTACTTAATATTGAAATAAAAAAAATGCTTTCCAAAAAAATGCTTCTCAAAGAGGGTACATTTAAAATGAGACCTGTGGGAATAAGAAGAGACAGACATGTAAAAAATCAGTGGGAAAGCATTCCAAGGAATTGCAATCTCAATATTCCCTAGATGGTAAGTAATTTGAACTGTTACAGAAACTTAGAGAAAACGAGGGTGCCTGGGGTTTAGTGAGCTACTGAAGGAAGTCTGATGCAAAACTAGAAAGGCAGTACAAGCCAGATTACGCAGGGTTATAAAGGCCTAGCAAAAACTTTTGGTTTCATTATAACTGAAATGCAAAGAGGAAGCAATGGAAAGACCTAGGGTAGGGTAATGGTGTAATCTAATTTGGGTTTAAAAGGATGCCTTTGGCTTCGGCTAATATATATATATATATATATATATATATGTATTCAGTCTAATATATATATATATATTAGACTGTATACATATATATATATATGTATTCAGTCTAATATATATATATATATATTAGACTGAAGTAAGAGGAGAAATTTGGAGAAACTAGAACTAGTTAGGAGATTTTTGAAATATGTAGGTGATGTATGGGACTAGGATGGTGACACATGAAATGGATTTAAGTGAATGGTACCTGATACAATTTTGACATACAACCAACCAACTAGACCTACTAATAGATTGTGTGGGAAAGACAAAGAAAAAAGAGGAGTCAAAATGACTGCCAGTAGTTTTACTGCAGTAATTAGCTAAGTTGTAGTATCCCCAACTGAAAAGGGAAGATTAACAAAAGATTAGGTTTGAGATAAATATTTTCTCAATTTCCAGATTTTCACTTTAATCATGTTAAATATAAGACTTTGGCTGGGCATGATGACTCATGCCTGTAATCCCAGTACTTTGGTAGGCTGAGGCAACATGGCAAAACCCCGTCTCTACAAAGAAAGCAAAATTAGCTGGTTGTTGTGGTGCATGCCTATAGTCCCAGTTACTTAGGAAGCTGATGCGGGAGGACTGCTTGATACTGGGAGGCGAAGGTTGTAGGGAGTTAGAGATTGCAGTGAGCCAAAATTGCAACACTGCATTCCAGCCTGGGCAACAGAGCAAGACCCTGTCTCAAAAGAGATTTGGATAAGATGGCCAAGTGAGTATATCAAGTACACAATTGGGTATGGATCAGGAACTCAGAGATACTGAAATATGCATTTGAATATTGTCAAAATACAATAGTATTTACATCCATGGCTCTTGACTAGAGATTTTTTTAATGTGCATTATCAACATAATGATAATATTGATCATGCATAAAAAATGAAATAACCTAGGGAGATTATATAGATTTAGTTGTAGAAAAGAGAAATTATAAAATCTTTTTTTGAGGAACATCATCCAGAGATTGTGAATAATTCTTTATTACATGTTTTTGACTAAGTAGGCTACAAATTGCAGAAAAAGAACTGTATGTATGTGTCTGTGTGAGTAGTATGTGATTTAGGGGGAAAAAGTTACGAGAATGGATGAGATCACCTATTACCTAGGGAATGTACGTAGATTTAGAATGGTAGAAAGCCCAGAATGAGCTCTGAGAAATTTCAATTTTCAAAGGCATAGTGGAGGAAGATACACAGATACACAGAAGAATCTTTTAAATTTACTACTGACATAGGAAAATTAGCATAAGATTAGTGATATCATGGGAGAAAGGAACATTTTTAAGGAAAGATAGAGCAGTCAACTGTATCAGAGATGGCTGAAAATTTCAATAACGTGACATAAAACTATATATTGAGTTTAGAAATATGAAGGTTATCACTGGCCTTATTAGATAGTATCAATGATTAGGCCATAAGCCAGATAAAGGTAATTTGAAGACTGCATTTTACATGATAGAAGGACAATGTAGAAATGCTTATTCTTTTCCATAAATGCCGGTGAAGAAATGAGACTCAGAGAAGAAATCAAAGTCCTTTAGAAAGCATGAGTGATGGGGATCTAGAATTCAAGTGGAGGGTTTCGGATTTTATATGAGCACAAACTTTTCTCAAGAGGTAACAAGGGAGAAGAAGAAGCTGGATGCACATACTAAGACTAAAAATGATAATGTAAAAGTGAGAGATTTTGATGAGACTATCAGTAGAATGAGTTGAGCCATGAAAATGATTGTCTTTTTTAAAAACAGATGGATAAAATAGCAATTTGAGCCAGTAGAAAAGTAAAATTACCAGAAGAATATGGGATAGTGAATAGTGCCTATCCAAAGATATTGATCATAATTTGAAAGTGAAACTAGGTACGTGATTCCTTGCTGGTTAATATCTCGGGTTTCTCAGGATACTTTTGGCCACATATAAGACAAAATTCCAAACTTAAGCAATAAGGAAGATTTATTTTCTCAATCAAAACAAAGTCCCAACATTGTATTGTACCAGGGTTAGTTAAGTCAGTGATTCATAGTAACCTAAGTTCACACGACTTTTTCCTGGTGTTGACTTTTCTATGACTAGCTCCCGTCATAGTTGCAAAATGCCTGCCACAGTTTTAGAAGACACGTGTATTCAGCATTCAGATAAAGAAGAGGGATCATAACACCATTGTCTCTGTAAGTGTGAAGAAACTGCTTTCAGAAGCCACATAGAAAATGTTCTTTCATTAGTCAAAACAGTCATATTTTCATGTTTCAACCTCTTCCCAGTCACTGGATTGGGAAAATATGATTAGCTTAGTCTAATTAGGACCTATTTCTGGGCCTGAGTCAGCTTTGCCTAAATCACCTGGATATAATGAATGGTATGGCTATAAGAAAAAAAAATTGAGTTCTCTTTTACAGGAAATGGGAAATGACTGTTGTGCAGGCAATGTGCTATTTCTGTTAGAGTTGATTAAAGTAGGCTGACATTTTGTCAAGTGAGTGCAAAAGAAAAAAATAGAAGACAAAGCATTTGTCAGTATTTGCAAGTGATAATAAAATGACTAACATATTCCTTTATAATAGAATGATTTATATTCCTTGGGGTATATACCCAGTAACAGGATTACTGGGTCAAATGATATTTCTATAATTAAGTTTTTGAGGAATCACCACACCATCTTAAACAATGGTTGAACTAATTTCCACTTCCACCAACAGTGTATAAGCTTTCCTTTTTCTCCACAGCCTCGTCAGCATCTGTTATTTTTTGACTTTTTAATAGTAGCCATTCTGACTAGTGTGAGATATCTCATTGTGGTTTTGATTTGCATATCTCTAATGATCAGTGATGTTGAGATATTTTTCGTATAGTGATTGACCACATGTATATTTTTTTTAATGTCCTTTGACCACTTTTTTATGTGGTTGGTTGTTTTTTCTTGTAAATTTGTTGAAGTTCCTTATAAATGCTGGATATTAGACCTTTGTTGAATACATGCATATGTTCATTGCAACACTATAGCAGTAGCAAGGACATGGAATTAACCTAAATGCCCATCAATGGTAGACTGGATAAAGAAAATGTGGTAGACATTCACTACGGAATAATATGCAGCCATAAAAAAGATGAGATCATGTCCTTTGCAGGGACACGGATGGAGCTGGAGGCCATTATCCTTAGCAAACTAATCCAGGAACAGAAAACCAAACATTGCACATTCTCACTTATAAGTGGGAGCTAAATGATGAGAATACATGGACACTCAGAGGGGAACAACAAACACTGGGGCCTTTCAGAGGATGGAGAGCAGGAGAAGGGAGAGGAAAAATGACTAGTGGGTACGAGGCTTAATATTTGGAAGATGAAATAGTCTGTGCAACAAACCCCCATAACACAAGCTTACCTATGAAGCAAACCTGCACATGTACCTCTGAACTTAAAAGTTTTTTAAAAATGAACATTTTCCATAAAAAAATGACTAGAAATGGAATCTAAGCTGTAGAGAAAAAGAAATGAAAAAATGATAGTTGTGATGGGCAGTGAAAGTGGAGAGATCAATGGGTTGGTCATCATGAGGAAATCAAAGTATTATGCACTTGATGGGAATATTACTGAAGTGAGGCTTTTGACTGGAAAATAACTTGAGGTTGTGAAGTATTTGAAACTGAGGTTGCAAGAATAGCCATCTTAATAGGTGTGATATAATTGTAGTTTTGATTTTCATTCCCCTGATGGTTAGTGATTTTAAACATTTTTTCATACACCTGTTGGCCTCTCTGGAGAAATACCTATTAAACTATTTGCTTGATTTTTAATTGGGTTATTAGTTTTTCTATTATCAAAAAACAAAAGACAGCAAGTGTTGGCAAGGATACGGGGAAATCAGAACCTTGTACACTGTGTAATTGTAAAATTGTGCAGTTGCCATGGAAAACAGTAGAGAAGTCCCTCAAATAAATTAAAAATAGAACTACTGGCCACGTGCGGTGGCTCACATCTGTAGTCCCAGCACTTTGGGAGGCTGAGGCAGGTGGATCGCAAGGTCAGGAATTCGAGACCAGCCTGGCCAACATAGTGAAACCATGTCTCTACTAAAGATACAAAAAAATTATCTGTGTGTGGTGGTGCAGGCCTGTAATCCTACCTACTCAGAAGGCTGAGGCAGAAGAATCGCTTGAACCGGAGAGGCAGAGGTTGCAGTGAGCTAAGATAGTGCC
>CAUYLG010062450.1:0-26052 GCA_963573385.1 Cacajao melanocephalus | reverse complement strand
ATGAGCAAATGTTTTAAAACTTTAAAAGTTTTGCATTTTTAAATCTGGAGACAACAGATGCTGGAGAGGATGTGGAGAAATAGGAACACTTTTACACTGTTGGTGGGAGTGTAAATTAGTTCAATCATTGTGGAAGACAGTATGGCAATTCCTCAAGGACCTAGAAATGGAAATTCCATTTGACTCAGCAATCCCATTACTGGGTATATATGCAAAGGATTATAAATCGTTCTATTATAAGGACACATGCACATGAATGTTCACTGCAGCACTGTTTACAATAGCAAAGACTTCGAACCAACCCAAATGCCCATCAATGATAGACTGGACAGGGAAAATGTGGCACATATACTCCATGGAATACCATGAAGCCATAAAAAACAATGAGTTCGTGTCCTTTGTAGGGACATGGATGAACCTGGAAACCATCATTCTCAGCAAACTGACACAAGAATAGAAAATCAAACACCAAATGTTCTCACTCATAGGCAGGTGTTGAACAATGAGAACACATGGACACAGGGAGGGGAGTATCACACACTGGGGTCTGTAGGGGGGAAATAGGGGAGGGACAGCAGGGGGTGGGGAGTTGTGGAGGGATAACATGGGGAGAAATGCCAGATAGAGGTGATGGGGAGGAAGGCAGCAAACCACCACACTGCCATGTGTTTACCTACACAACCATCTTACATGTTCTTCACATGTACCCCAAAACCTAAAATGCAATTTAAAAAAATAAGTAAATAAAATTAAAAATAAAAATGAATAAATAAATAAATAAATAAAAATCCTTTCACACCTGTGACAAGGCCATAGCCATGCCCTCCAATTTCCATTCTCATCCCATAAATGGTTGGCTGCACCACCTGCCCCTACTGATCAATCTGGGCAAATCCCTTACTTGATCAGATTTCACTCAGGCTTTTCTCCTTCCCCCAGGCCTTTGACCTTTAATCTACTCTCAGCCTAAACCAGCATTGGAATTTGGAATAAGTCCCTTAACATCCTGTATTAGTCTGCTTTCACATTGCCATAAAGACATACACGAAACTTAGGTAACTTATAAATAAAAGAGGTTTAATTGACTCACAGTTTTGCGTGGCAGGGGGGCCTCAGGAAACTTACAATCACGGCAGAAGGGGAAGAGGCACATCATACATGGTGGCAGGTAAGAGAGAGCAAGCAAGAGCAGGGAAAACAGCTTTATAATACCATCAGATCTCCTGAGAACTCACTCACTATCATGAAAGCAACATGGAGGAAACTGCCCCCATGATCCAATCACCTCCACTGAGCCTCTCCCTTGCAACTTGGGAATTATGGGGATTGAGATTCAAGACGAGATTTGGGTGGGGTTTGAGTGGGAACACAGCCAAACCATATTATATCTCCTCCCAAGAAGCCCCTTCCCAGCTGACCACAATGAAACTGTTCTGATCAATTGCTTCATCGTGCCACCTGCTCAACCCACTCCCTGTTACTGGTTCTTTTTAACATTGCTTATTACTCTCAATAAAAGAAAAGCCTTTCTCTGCCTGAGCTTTCAAAAGCTCGCAGATCTTCTGGTTGAAGCATTCTATTAGAATGCCGTCCCTCCCCTATTGCAACATTCTCTTCTATTGCAATAATCCTTTTAAATAAAGTCTCTCCTTACCAAAAAAAAAAAAAAACAACTACAAGGAATTTAAACAAATTTACAAGAAAAAAAACATCAAAAAGGGGGCACTTTTTGAACAGATTATGACCAGACACTTCTCAAAAGAAGACATTTATGCAGTCAACAAACGTATGAAAAAAAGCTCATCATCAGTGGTCGTTAGAGAAATGCAAATCAAAACCACGTTGAGATACCATCTCACGCCAATTAGAATGGTGATCATTAAAAAGTCTGGAAACAACAGATACCGGCCAGGATGCAGAGAAATAGGAACACTTTTACACTGTTGGTGGGAGTGCAAATTAGTTCAACCATTGTGGAAGACAGTGTGGCAATTTCTCAAGGATCTAGAACCAGAAATACCATTTGACCCAGCAATCCCATTACTGGGTATATACCCAAAAGATTTAGAAAACACTCTACTATAAAGATACATGCACACGTATGTTTATTGCAGCACTATGCCATAGCAAAGACTTGGAACCAACCCAAGTGCCCATCAATGATAGACTGGATAAAGAAAATGTGACATACATAAACCACGGAATACTATGCAGCTATAAAAAAGAATGAGTTCATGTCCTTTGCAGGGACATGGATGAAGCTGGAAACCATCATTCTCAGCAAGCTAACACAGGAACCAAAAACCAAACATCACATGTTCTCACTCATAAGTGGGAGTTGAACAATGAGAACACATGGACACAGGGAGGGGAACATCACACACTGGAGGCCTATCAGGGGATGAGGGGCAAGGGGAGGGAGAGCATTAGGACAAATACCTAATGCATGTGGGGCTTAAAACCTAGAAGACAGGTTGTATGTGCAGCAAACCGCCACGGCACATGTATACCTATGTAACAAACATGCACGTTCAGCATTTGTATCCCAGAATTTAAAGTAAAATTTTTTTGAAATCGTCTGATTATAAATCCAGGGAGACCAAATTTTCTCCTCTTGTTCAGAGGACCTATTTATTTTTATTCATTTATGTAACAAAAGCTTACTGAGTGCCAGCCTTCTCCTGGCCACAGTGCTTGGTGCTGAGGATGCCGGCAATGACTGCAGCAGAAGGTATCTGTGTTCTCACTGAGTGCTAAGTCTGGCCATCTTCACTCCTGAGTGCACCCCTGGGCAGTAGCCTCCTGCTGGAAGCTTGGCCATGGCCTAAGCAAGAGGCCCATAAACCTCCAGTCTCTTGCTGTAGCTGCTGCTCCAGACAGCTCCAAGCGTTTCCTCATAACTTTTTTTTAACCACATGGAGCATTTAACAGCCAACCTGATCAATCTAAAGGAAAAAAATCCTAAGCACAAATATGATTTTTCAAGTGTTGGGAAAAGCTACCTTTTATTTGATGGAGAACTCCACTGTAATTCTTTGAAACCTTTAGTTACTATGAATTGAGGGTAGCAGACATAATTTTGGAAAGTTTTTCCTTACTTAATTTCTCTAATTTTTTTAAAGAGAAAGAAATAAGATTAGGGGAAATGGGAGTATGTGTTAAAGGGTGGGAAAAAGTTAAAGAAGTAAATACTAAGTATTTATTCCCACATGTGAAATGTGAATTTTTCCTTTGAGCTCCTCAGTGGACTTTGGCATGATTTTGTGACTTGAGTATTTGAAATATTTGCATATGTAAGCTATAGGTTTTATTCTAAATTAATATAACACTGGAATGTGATTCCTGCTAGAGTATATACTCTGTATGGGCAGGGATTGTATCCATCCTCAGCACCCGACATAATGCCTGGTGCAGAGGAGGCATTTGATAAATATTTAAGGAGTCAATAAATAAGCAAACAACTGATCAGGAGACTATGGAATTATAATTACTGGATGCTACTTTCTATATTTAGCATTTTCCTTTTACCTTTGCATTTGATTTAAGATTGCATTGCTCCAGTGCTTTCCCTATCAATTTCAATGTACATAAAACTTTCTCTAGACATTACTGGGCTTAGATGATTTCCTTCCTGACATTTTAGTGCTTTGATCTGGAAAAAACTTACCTGCCGCTTTGAAGGGTGCTATAACCCTGAAAATACATTTTAAAATATTGGTTTTACATTTCAAGACTACAATAAATAAAAGACTGATTTACAAAATGTAGTTTAATCTTGAAGAATATGAGGGAACAAGATAACTTGACTAAACCCAGGGCTCCAATCCTAGAGGCAGATGGATTCCAGCCACGCTTCTCCTAACACACTGGCCTTCAGAGCAAAAAACTACGGAAGAAGGAATCATACCAAATCCTCAGACTGCTCATCTATTTGCACTCACAGCCTCCTGGGAAGAAGGGGACTGTTATGGACAGAATGTTTGTCTTCCTCCAAAATTCATATGCCGAAATCCTAACCCGCAATGTGATGGTATTTGGAGGTAGAGCCTTTGGGAGGTGATTGGGTCATGAGGGTGAAATCCTCAAAATGAGATTAGTGCCTTATAAGAAGAAACCAGAAAGCTAGCTAGCTGTTTATCTGCCACTTCATGACAAATGGGAAGTTTACCACCCAGAAGAGGCCCCTAAGCAAAACCCAACTATGCTGCCACCCTGATCTCAAACTTCCAGCCTCCAGAACTGTGAGACATACATTTCTGTTGTTTATAAGCCACCACCAGTCTGAAGCATTTTGTTATAGCAGCCCAAACTGATTAAGACAGGGAACAAATGGACATCTGCTAGTTTTGCCTGCTGAGAATTCTTATTCTGTTAGGTAAAAGCACCCTGACTTTCCTTTGAATATACAGAAACCACTGAAAGCAGTTTTGGTGGACCGTCAATCACAGCTCCACCTAGTCCAGAGAAGAATGCATGCAATAAACAAGACCAATCAGATGTTTTCTCCTAAGAATCCAAATTATGAACTGTAAAACACAAGGACAGAAAAAGGTTAAAACATAATCATTCCAACAGTGTTCTCAGTTCCTGATTCCTAGATTTCAGGACCTATGTAGATTCCTATCCTTTGAGCTACCTCAAATCTTTCTTTTGAGCTAGCTCATATCTTTCATTTTGATTTTGTTTTTGTGTTTTATTTAGATTGACCAGAATCAGTTGTTTTTGTTGCTTGAAACAAACAAAAAAAAATCCTGTTCATGCTGAAACTAAGGTTCCAACTACTTTGTGGTTAAAAGTTATCGAAAATTGGCTGATCGTGGTGGCTCACGCCTGTAATCCCAGTACTTTGGGAGGGCAAGGCAGGAGGATCATGAGGTCAAGGGATTGAGACCATCCTGGCCAACATGGTGAAACCGCGTCTCTACTAAAAATACAAAAACTAGCCAGGTGTGGTGGCACATGCCTGTAATCCCAGCTACTGAAGAGGCTGAGGCGAAAGAATTGCTTGAACCTGCGAGGCGGAGGTTGCAGTGAGCCAAGATTGCGCCACTGCACTCCAGCCTCGCAACAGAGTGAGACTCCATCTCAAAAAAAAAAAAAGTTATCGAAAATTATCTGGTGGCTTGAGGTTAAGATAGAGCATGGTAAGACCTACTTTAAACCCAATGGCACAATTTAAAAAAATAGAACATAGAAGTGACAAATACAGAAGACATTTTCTTATGTGATGAAAGCGAGCATTTCAGACCTGACAGGGCCCCACTCTGAGACCATTCATGAGCTCAGGGATTAGGGCTCTTTCTGCCCCAGATTCCTTACTCCATTCAAAATGCTAGAATCTTCACTTTAAGGGGTACTTCTATGGGATGCAGGGGTCATTTGGAAACTACATCCTCTCACTCGGCTCTGCATGTGTGTCCTTTGCACTGAGTACTTGCTGATTCAGTGTTACAATGAGAAGAAGACCATTTTAAACCAAGTCCAAGTCATCCTTTTCTCCAGGATCCAAGTTGAGTCCACTTTTTATGGCCTGGCCCAGCCCAGGGATGGCTGTGATCAAGGTCATAGAGATGGGAAGAGGGGACAAGGAGGCTCCCAAGAGAGAATATCATGTGGTTGGGAAGTACCATGAGTACTGACCTCTGTACCAAGAGTCAGGTGGATGGAAACCTTCAAAATAGGCCCAGTAAGGAGCCAAGTCAGAAGCTGCCTGCTGCCTCATGCATCCCTGATTCTTAGTGGTAAACATCAGCCCAAAGGAACTGACAGTATACAAAAAACTAATGAGTTATAACCCTCAGGCCCACCAGTCCAGCAAAGAGCCCTGTTCCTTAAGTGTAACTCGGGGTGCAGATGTGTACCCCCTTGAGAGGCCACTGAGGCAGCAGCAACAGCAGCAACAAAAGCCACCAGGGCAGGCAGATCGGCCCAAGCAACATCTCTTCCAACTACAGATCAACATGCCAAGTGCTGGTCTTGCCAGAAGCAGCATGAATGAGAGATCACAAAAAGCAGGCATTTATGGCCAGTTGGGTATTTTTTCAACTGCACAGGTTTTATTAGGAGATGGTGCCAGGTCTCTGGATCTGACAGGAGCAGAAAATTCTGGAGCAGGCAGCATCCTGGGCAATAGCTTGGGAGTCCTCAAGTCTCCAAGAGACACACGTGAATTGTACACATGAGGTGAGAGCCCTCAGAACCAACCCTGGAGATCTGGGAGCTATTAGGAAAAGAAATTCTAGACAGAACAAAAGGAATAGCAGGAGACTTGAGAGAAAGATAACCAGTCTGTTTGGTGCACTGCAGAGTTTGCTGTGTTGTGGGAAGAAAGCTGCCCAGGTGCCACGGCAAGAGATTGAAGGCACAGTCTTTCCCAGTATAATTAATAACTGATTACTTAGTTATAGAAATGACACCAAATAGACATTAGATTCAATCACGTAATCAATTATATAATCAATCTTATTACATCATTATTCTCTATTAATCTTTGCTTTAGTGTAGGAACATTTTAGTCTTATAGACACAATTGGGTGAAATATAATTAGGAACTGAAAGGACATTGTGAGAAGTGATCAGGAGGCCAGAGTAAATGCCTTGTGGTAGCGCCATCCTGGGAAGGCAGCCACTACTTAGCAGGCAGGCCTTGCGGTTACGCCAGTGTCTGGGGAGGTGCCCGTTACTTAGCAGGCCATGATGGGGGGTTTCCCTCTCACTGGGAAGTTCAGAGATAACTCTGCTATGCCAGCTCTCGAGGAAGGTCTGACACTAGTCAGGCTGGCCCACAGACATCCAGGAGTTTAAACACCTCTCCATGGTGCTGTGCTCCGACGGTCACCATCCTTATCCACTTTCATGTTCCACTTTCCCACCCGATGGTCCCTTGTAAATTCTTAGAAGCTGTGAGAAGTAAGAATAGAGGAATCTCTCAGTACATACCCAAGAGAAATGAAAACATATGTAAAAAAATAAAAATAGAGGAATCCTAAAATCCTTTGCTCTCTCTGATAAGGGTGTAAAAAGATACTGACCTAAGTGCCTCCTCTCCTTGCAGTGGCTACTTGAGAGGGAGGGGTCCTCTGTACTGCACCCACGTGACCCTCTGCACTATACCCACGTGGCCCCCCGTATTGTAAGAATATGATTTGCTTGACCCCTACCAATCATGTCAGATGTGTCACTCTCCTGACCCCTGCCCCCCTGCCTTGTATACAATAAATATCAGTGCTTCCAGGCATTCGGGGCCACTGCTAGACTCTGCCCCTTTTGGTAGTAGTGGTCCCCCAAGCCCAGCTGAATTCTTCTCTTATCTCTGTGTCCTTTTCTCTTTCTTTTCTACTATCTATCATCTCTTCACACAAAAGAACACCCAGTACACACTGCGGGGCTGGACCCTGCACTGTGTGGCATAGTTTGAATATATATCCCCCACCAAATTTCATGTTTAATTGTAATTCCTAGTGTTGAAGGTAGGCCTGGAGGGAGATGTTTGGATCATAGGGGTGGAACCCTCATGGCTTGGTGTTGTCCTCACAATAGTGAGTTGACAGTTCACACAAGATCAGCTGTTTAAGCGTGTGGTACCTCCTCCCCAGTCTCTCTGCTCCTGCTTTTGTCATGTGATGTGCCTCCTCTGGCTTCTGTTTCGCCTTCACCATGAGTAAAAGCTCTCTGAGGCCTCCCCAGAAGCCAAGCAGATGCTAGTGCCATGCTTGTACAGCCTGCAGAAACATAAGCCAGTTAAATCTCTTTTCTTTATAAATTACCTAGTCTCAGGTATTCCTCTATAGCAATGCAAGAATGGCCTAATGCAGAAAATTGGTACCAGGGAGTGGAAATTGCTATAAAGATAGCTGAAAATGTGGAAGCAACTTTGGAACTGGGTGAAGGGCAGAGTTTGGAAGAATTTGGATGGCTCAGAAGAAGAAAGGAAGACAAGGTAAAATTTAGAATTTTTAAGAGCCTGGTTAAAATGCTGATAGTGATATGGATAATAAAGTACAGGTTTACGATATCTCAAATAGAAATGAGGAATTTCATTGGGAACTAGAGCAAAAGTCATCGCTTTTATGCTTCAGCAAAGAACTTGGCTGCATTCTGTTCATGCCCTAGCGTTCTATAAAAGTTTAAGCTTCAGAGTGATGATTTCGGGTATCTGGCAGAAGAAATTTCTAAGTAGCAAAGCATTTGAGAAGTAGCATGGCTTCTTCTAACAACCTATGCTCAGATTTGGTAGCAAAGAAATGACTTAAAGTGGGAATTTATATTTATGCCAAAAGCAGAACATAAAAGTTTGGAAAATTTGCAGCCTGGCCATGTGGAAGAGAAAGAAAAAGCTTTTTCAGGAGAGAAATTTAAGCAGGCTGTAGAGCAATAATTTTCTAGAGAGATTTGCATAACTAAAAATGAGCCAAGTGCTAATAGCCAAGACAATGGAAAAAAGGCCTTGAAGGTATTTCAGAGATCTCTGAGGCAGTCCCTTCCATCACAGGCCCTTAGGCCTAGGAAGATTGAATGGTTTTACTGGCTAGGTCCTCATCCCCATTGCCCTGTGCAGTCTTTGGGATGGGGCTCCCAGTGTCCCTGGGACAATGCTCCCTGCATCCAGCCACTCTGGCTCCAGCCCCAGCTCAAAGGTCCCCAGATACAACTTGAGCTCCTGCTTCAGAGGGTGCAAACCACAAGCCTTGGTGGCTTCCACATGGCATTAAGCCTGCAGGTGCACAGAGTGCAATAGTGAAGGGGGTTTGGCAGCCTCTATCTAGATTTCAGAGGATGTATGAGAAAGCTAAGGGTGGAGCCCTCACAGAGAACCTCCACTGGAGCGGCACAGAGGGGAAAGTAGGGTTGGATGCCCCACACAGAGTCCCCAGTGGGACACTTTCTAGTGGAGCTGTGGGAAAGGGGCCACCATTCTCCAGATCCCAGAATCATAGATCCACTGGCAGCTTGCACCCTGCACCTGGAAAAGCCACTGGCACTCAACAATCTGTGATAGCAGCCATGGAGATTGAACTCTGCAAAGTCGCAGGGGTAAAGCTGCCCGAGGCTGGGGAGTCAAACCCTTGCACTGGTGTACTCTGGATGTGGGATATATAGTCAAAGGAGATTATTTTGGAGCTTTAAGATTTAATGACTGCCCTGCTGGATTTTGAACTCACAGGTTCAAAGGTAGAAGGAATGCATTTACACATGACACTTTGGACTTGGGACTTTTGATTGAGTTAATGCTGGAACAAGTTAAGATTTTAGGGGGCTGTTGGGAAGGCATGATTGTATTTTATAATGCAATAAGGACATGAGATTTGAGGGGCCAGGGACAGAATGATATAGTGTGAATATATGTCCCCGCCAAATCTCCTGTTGAATTGCAATCCCCAGTGTTGAAAGTGGGCCTGGTGGGAGGTGTTTGGGTCATGGGAGCAGATCCCTCGTTGCTTGGTGCCTCTTTGCAATAGTGAGTTAGTTCTCACAAAATCCAGTTTTGTTGCACCTCCCACACTCTCACCCTCTCTTTGCTCCTGCTTTCACCATGTGAAGTGCCTGCTTCTGCTTTACCTTCTGCCATGAGTAAAAGCCCTGAGGCCTCCCCAAAAACTGGGCAGATGCTAGTGCCATGCTTGTACAGCCTGCAGAACCATGAGCCAATTAAATTTCTTTTCTTTACAAATTGCCCAGTCTATGGTATTTCTTTACAGTAGTACAAGAATGGCCTAATACACTATGTCTGCAGGATATAGAGGCAGAAATATCTACTTGGTAGTTGTTTAATAGGTTGGAGTCCAAGAGGAATGTCAAAGCTGAAGACATAGGTATAGGTAAGAGTTAAAGCCATGGAAATGGATGGTGTGCACCAGAGAAAAGGCATCAGGAGAAGAAAGTGAAAGGTTAAGGAAACTTAGGTAATTCCAAAATTAAAAAAAAAAATCGTAATATGGGGGTTCCCTGAAGAAGAAAAGAGAAAGAGTGATCAAAGATCAAGGTTTCTCAATCTCAGCACAACTGGTTTTTGGGCCTCCATAATCCTTGGTTTCAGGGGGCTGTCCTTGGCATTTGTTTAGCAACATCCCTGGCCTCTGCTCACTGGAAGTATTCTCCTCCCTGTTTTGACAATCAAAAATGCCTCCAGATACTCCCAGATGTCTTCTGTGGGTAGAATTGTTCCTGATTGAAAACCATTGATCAAAGAACTAAGAGGAAAACAGGAAACAAAGTATGTCACAGAAGCCAAGGGCTTGAAAAATAATTAACAATGTTAAACTCCTAAGAGATATTGAGTAAAGTGAGAACCAAAGGGACCAGTATTTGTTCAGAAAGTAGTTGGTGAAGCAATCAAAAACAGTTTCAATGGAACAATTAAGGAAGGACACCAGACTGCCTGAATGTCCATCCAACAAATAAATAGTAAATGACATTCACCAGTTGAAAGGGTATTTGGTTGAACTACGTGATCATTTTAAGGTTCCTCCCAACCCTGAAATTGTGTCATTCCAAATGATCTTCAAGGAAGATCTTTCAGGATCCCTCAAGCCCTGGGCTGCTGGTGGCTGCTCACGTGTTGACATGTCAAACTAGTGTGTCTCTGCTTGCCTTACTCAGGTCACAGGAAGCAAAAATCCAAGGAACCACCAATTGCTATGCCATCTGGACCCAATGCATGATAAAAACTAAAATATGGTTTTCTTTATGTCATCACATAAGCAATAGAATGTATTAGACTTTAAAGGCAGTTGTGATTTAGAGAGAGGTTGAGTTCATAAATGAAGTCCAGGTTTAAGGTTGGTCTGAGGACAAAGGGCCATGGGGCTGAAGTTGCCCAGGGTCTGCTGGAAGTATGTGAGCATTGTCAAGCGTATTCGTCCATTTTCACGCTGCTATAAAGATACTACCCAAGACTGGGTAATTTATAAAGGAAAGAGGTTTAATTGACTCACATTTCTGCATGATTTGGGGAGGCCTCAGGAAACTTATAATCACAGTGGAAGGTGAAGAAGCAGCAAGTACCTTCTTCACATGGCGGCAAGAAAGAGAGGAGAGCGAAGGGGGAAGAGACCCTTATAAAACCATCAGATCTCATGAGAACTACTATCATGAGGACAGCATGAGAGAAACCACCCCCGTGATCCAAACACCCCCTACCGTGTCCTCCCTTGACACCTGGGGGTTACAACTGGAGATGAGACTTGGGTGGGGACACAGAACCAAATCATATCACCTGGCAACTCTAGACTTGATCCTGTGAACTGGATCATATGAGGACAGTCCTGTCTGCAGATCAAACCCACAGTGGCTGGAGTGCACTAACTGTGCCACGGAATGCCTGTGTAGTAATAGATCTTCACAATTGCAGCATTCTTCTCAGGCTTTTGAACAATCAAACCAACTTCTATGTGAGTGAAAAAGAAATTAAAAGCAAAGATCAGATTTTCCAACTAATTCAGAAAGAAAGCATAGCAGAGATTCTGTTTTTAAAATGCTGAGTTGAAGGCTGGGCATGGTAGCTCACATCTATAATTCCAGCACTTTAGAAGGCCATGGCAGGAGGATCATTTGAGGCCTGGAGTTCGAGACCAACCTGGGCAACATGCCGACCTCGTCTCTACACAAAAATTAGCCAGTTGTGGTGGCATGTGCGTGTAGTCCCAGCTAGTTGGGAGGCTGGGACAGGAGGATCAATTAAGCCCAGGAGATCAAGGCTGTGATGAGTTGAGATGGTACCACACAGTACTCCAGCCTGGGCAACAAAGTGAGGCCCTGTCTAAAAAAAAAAAAAGAAAAAAGAATAAAGCAGAATTGAGAAATGAGAAAACATGAGTTTTATTCCTGGATTAGCTACTAACAAACGGTGAGTCACCTCCCTTTCTGCATTCATTTCCACACCTAAAAAATAGGGGTTTGAGCCAAGATGCTTTTGTTTCTCTAGCAGAGTAGGGGGTTCATGAGGTGTGTTTCCACTGTTGAGGCTCTTATTGCACTTCATAGTATGGCTTCTTTAATTGGCTGTTCTCCCTACCAGACGGTCACCTGCTCCACCACAGCCACCACACTTCTCTTGTCCACCACTGAATCCCCTGCAGCCTGCAGTCCTTGACAAATATCTGTTGAAGGAATCGACACTTCTACCTATAAAAGGCAGCTCTAAGGAAAAGTGATTTGGTATAAATTTCAATACCATGAGCCTCCCATCTCACTTTGTTTCTTTAAGTTTTTATAAAAGTTCAGCTATGGGCTACGGTAAGTGGCAACATTCAAATATACTCCCACACCTCTAATATGAATATCACTATCATCCTGTCTTATGACTTCCAACTAAACCAAAGTTGGAAGCTGCAACCCAAGGCATCTATTTTAGAAGATAAAAAATCCAACACTATTAATCCTTGTATGTTACTCACCTGCCCTGATGAGATTAACTTGCCTTGGGACACCAGAAAATTATGCATAAGGTTTAATGGGTAAGGAATCTTACTCTGGAGTGACATGAATGTTTTATAACCAGATGGATGTGATGGTTGCACACTATTGTGACTGTAATTAATGCCACTGAATTGCTCTATTTAAACTGTTTAATTTTATGTTATGTGAATTTCACCTCAATAAATTATTAAAAATAAGAAACATAGCACCTAAAACATATTTTTATGTGAATTTGCTGTTTCAAAAAAAATGCTTTATTAAACATTTACTTGAATACAAAAATGAATTCCAAATTAAATAATTCCTTCTGGAGAAAGGCCCAGAAAAAGAACATAGAGCTGCTTATAACTCATTGTTAATTTGTAAATGATGCTGAACCCTTGCCATGCTTCTGCATAATGTGGTTCAGTCAAGGGTTTGGTAATGAGCAGTTCATTTGGAGCCATTTTTCCAAAATAAAGGGTGCTATTCATGAAATCATTCTTCAAGTATTTATAGTTATATGCCAATATTTATTTTTTAGTTTACGGGGAGACTCCTTTTTGAAAGGCTTAATTTGGGACTTGAGAAATTGAAGGGGCCTCAGGATGCTTCTCATTGATAGACAACTGATCATTCTGTCTCCCCAAGTTGAATGTGTTTAGAGTAGTGTAGTAGTAGTTTTCTAAGGCTGCTGCAACAAAATGCTAAAGACTGGGTAGTTTAAACAACAGAAATTAATTTTCTCATAATCTGGAGGCTAGAAGTCCAATATCAAGGTGTGAGCAGATTTCGTTTCTCCTGAGGCCTCTCTCCTTAGCTTGCAGATGAGCACCTTTTTGCTGTGTCTTCACATGGCCTTTCTCCTCTGTGCTCATCCCAATTCTCTCTTCTTGTGTCCAGATTTCTCTTATTATCTAACTCCAGTCAGGTTAGATGAGGGCCCACCTAACAGCCAAGGTCAGGGGTTACAGCTTCAAAGTATAAATTTTGAAGAAACACAGTTCAGCTCATAACAAGCAGTATCTAAATGGACCCACTATATATTACAAAAGTTTTCAATAATAATGCAATATTAAAGTAGATTCGACCTTGTCTCTTGGCAGAGACAAGCAGCTTCATGATGTTTTTCTCATTTTGCTTCTGTAGCCAGGAGGGGAAAAAAAGAAATATTTTTAAATAGCAGAAATCTACTTTTGTTTTCCAAGAGTCTATTTTTCTTTTCCTCGGCAAGTCCTAGTTATCAACAAAATAATCCTCAAGTTATCAGTAATTTTAATACCCTTTTAATTAAGTACACGATGAATTAAATATAAATTTAACTAAATCTGATTTCCATTGGGGAATGAATAACTACTCTGAGGTGATTCACATTTGCAAAATGGGAATGATACTCACCTATGTCACTGGAAACACATAAAAATAGTATACAACAACATTGGTTGTAATCTATGCAATGCAACATTAATACAAGGTGAAATTCTTAATAATGCCATCCAGTGCAACAAATGGAGAATGATGCAATTATACAAGAAATACATTTGTGACAGAAAACTTCTCAGTTAATTTTTATTTAAATTTTGCTTTTTTGGCTTAGTTTTATTTCAAGAATTATTGAATGAATTTAGAAACAGTAGTAAAATGTATGTACATGCCATTAAGCAAGTTGCTCCTTTCATTAGCTAAGAAAAGAATCTGGAGGTTGGGGTTTAGGAAGGAAAGAAACTCAACCAGATTCTAATTTCGTTTTTCCTTCTATGTACACATTTTTTTTTGCACGAATTTGTTTGAACTCAATCAGCACTCCTTTTGTGAAGGAAATCAGTGGAATAAAGGGGATTTGAGAATTGGGCAAGTGCCCATGGCAGCACAACATTCTGAGAACTGACAGTGCACATCAATCTGTGCTATCTGATGGCAAATGAGAGAAGCTGGATGCATGACTGGAGAAAGGTGGCAATCAGCTTCAATTTGTCTGCTGTAAATAAGGATTCACTTAAGTTCAAAGATTTTCATTTTTATCTTTCCTATCTGCATAAATGCTCACTAAAGAAGCATTAGACTTAAGATCCTCACAATTCGTAATCGCTTTCTCTTTTTCTTTTGTTAAGTACAGGTTGTGAATCCTGGAGGAAGGCTGAGTTGTTAACACCAATTATTTTAATCCTGACTTACTACTCAGCTTTGCAAATGTCAGTTCCTATATGCCTCTGCTTCTACACCTAACTTTGAAGGTTATATGTAAGATAAAGATACACATATTAAAATTTTCAATGAGCAAATAATTCCAATCTTACACAAACTCTTCCAGAGAATAAAAAAGGAGAAAGAAGTCCCAAGTTATTTTATAAACTTAATATAACCTCTATATCAAAACAATATAAGGGATATACAAGAAAAGAAAATTCCAGGCCAATTACCCTCACACATATCAAAACAATATTGATAAGCTAAATTTTACACTGTTATCTAAGAAATGTAAAACTGGTTTAACACTTGAAAAATGTGTTAGTATATTTAGTGACATTTCTAGATTAAAGAAGGAAAAAACCAAATGATCAACCCAAGAGATCTGGAAAAAGTGCTTGATAAAATTAACATGTACAACAAAAGTTTTCATCAAATTCAGAATGAAAGTGAGTTTCCTTAAGCTGAAAAAGGATAACTAGAAAGTATCTACAGCAATACCTTTCATACTGGTGAAATGTTGAGCATTCCTGTTAAGAAAAAGAAGATACAAGTCTGTCTGCTATCACCACTCTTAATTTGCATTATATTAGAGATCCTGGCCAGCAGAGTAATATATGAAAAAGAAATTAGGCCGCGCCCGGTGGCTCACGCCTGTAATCCCAACACTTTGGGAGGCCGAGGCGGGCGGATCACAAGGTCAAGAGATCGAGACCATCCTGGCCAACACGGTGAAACCCCATTTCTACTAAAAGTACAAAAAATTAGCTGGGTGTGATGGTGCGTGCCTATAGTCCCAGCTACTCAGGAGGCTGAGGCAGGAGAATTGCTTGAAACCGGAAAAAGGAAGTTGTAGTGAGCCGGGTTGCACCACTGCACTCCAGCCTGGCGATAGAGCGAGACTCTGTCTCAAAAAAAAAAAAAAAAGAAAGAAAGAAAGAAATTAAAGATACTAAGATTGGACAGGAAAAAAAACCACACTTTTAATTTGAAAATGATATACCTGCTTAAATAGAAAAGCCAAAAGAATCTACTAACAAATTACTACAATTTATAGCATTATAAAATATAACTTACAAGTTTAAAAACACATATAAGAATAATAAATAGCCAATATTCTTTTTTTGCCAATTTTTTTTTAAAAGCCATACTATTTACAGAAGCAAAAGCAACTATGCAGACACTGTTTGCAAGGCTGAAAACTGTGAGGTACATTAAAATAAATCTGGCGGGGTGCAGTGGCTCATGCCTGTAATCCCAGCACTTTGGGAAGCCGAGGAGGGTGAATCACTCGAGGTCAGGAGTTTGAGACCAGCCTAACCAACATGGTGAAACCCTGTCTCTACTAAAAATACAAAAATTGGCTGGGCGTGGTGGCAAGCACCTATAATCCCAGCTACTCAGGCAGGAGAATCGCTTGAACCCAGGAGGCGGATGGTGCAGTGAGCTGAGATTGTGCCATTGCACTCCAGCCTGGGTGACAGAGCAAGACTCCATCTCAAAAGAAACACACATACACACACACACACACACACACACACACACACACACACATTATAATCAGGAAAATACCAATTAAAACCAATGAGATAACATTACCTATCTTCCGGATTGGCAAAAATTGCAGATTGGAAGCAGAAAATTTGGTTGAGGATTTGAAACAACAGAAATGCCTTTACAGTGCTCATGGGAGTGAAATTGCAAACTATTTAAAAAGTGATTTGGCCCTATCTGGTAAAGATGACGCTATATACACCCTATGAGCAGGAAACAGATATGAAATTATTTATAGTAGCGTCATTTATAAGAAAGAAAATGAAAACTAACAGACCAAAAAACCACATAAATTAATAGGTAAATGGATGTAAGTACAGCATGTTGTTATAAGTACTACATAGCAGTGAAAGAACGAACTACTCAAACATCAACTTGGTTGAATCTCAGAAATCATGACATTGAGTGAAAAAAGCAAGGTACAGAAGATTTCTTAGAATATAAATCCATTTATACAAAATTCAAGAGCAAAGCAAATACTGCTAAAGATACTGTATTAGTTTGCTATGGCTGCCATAACAAAATTGATTAAATAACACAATTTTATTTTCTCATAATTCTGGAGGTTCAAGGTTCGAATCAGCAGACTTGATTTTTTCTGAGGCCTCTTTCCTTGGCTTACAGATGGCTCTCTTCTCTAAATGTCTTCACATGGTCTTCCTCCCTAAACATTCTGTGTCCAAATTGCCTCTTCTTATAAGGACACCAGTCATATTAGATCAGGGACCACCCATGTGACCTCATTTTAACAGAATCATCTCTTCAACAATAGTGTTTCCAAATACAGTGACATTCTGAGGTACTGGAGGTTAAGACTCCAACATATGCATTTGGGGTGGGAACACAATTCAACCCAAAACAGATGCATACATATGAGTAAAACTATAATGAAAGGCGAAAAAAAGAAAAGAAAAAGAAATTTCCATATGTAGCTAATCCATAAAAGACACAGAGAGTAAAATCCTGAACATATGTTAATTGTGAAAGTTCCATATTAGCTCATCTAATTAGGAAATGAGTGCTTTACCATAATTTGACAACGCATTTTAAAATTTATGTTTGTTTCTCTTGTGAAACATCTATAACCTGAAAAAAAAGTAATTAAAAATGACTAGATGATAAAATGCTTACTCTTGAATTGGCAATTCAATCTCAAAAATAAATAGTATCAAATTCTTCTACTTAGAAAAACATTAATGTATCAAGAAAAGAGAAAGACATTCGTATGATAAAATGAAACTTTGGCTTATTTCTACAATAGTAAACCCAGACGGGCTCATGCAAACTTGAAAAGCAATATCCTCTCCACTTTTCCTACTTTGCAAGTTGATTGTGTTTATACTTATAGAAACAGTAGACAAGGTGACAATTACAAAGTACTCTCATTGACAATGGAAACATTATGCAAGAAGATTTGAATAGAGCATATAGAAGGATAAATTGGATTATTTTTCTCCCCTTTGGAACTCTTGAGAATACAGAATTTGGCACACTGGCACAGGAAGGAAATAAATCTTAGAAAGTAATTATAATACATCCAGCAGACTTTTATACATAGCGGGGTGCGGTAGGGTACCAGGGGACTCCATTAATTGAGCACCTACAATTTCCCAGGGACTACATGTGAAGCCACAGCATTTAAAACTTCTACATTTTTCTCCTGTTCAATTGAATTTAATTAGGTCAAAAACTTCTCTATAGAGACCAAAAGCAAATCACTGGTTGCCTGGGGCTTATGGTAGGAGTGTGGATTGGATGTCATTTATTTTTGAGATTGAATTTTTGAGATTGATTGGCTTGCCTATTCAACAAGCATTTTATATTCTAGTCATTTGCACACAATTACTCTTTTTTTCAGGTTATAGTTATTCTAAAAGAAAAACACATAAATTGTAGAGGGAACTTTGTGTGGTAATAAGAATGTTCTAAAACCAGATAGTGGTGGGTGGTAGTGACAAATGACTTTTCAAAAAGATTTTCCCTAAATCCTATGAATTAAAAAAATATGGACCAATATGATATTTAAACTTTGTACTAATATTAAAAATGCTTGCTTGTGTGTATCAACTTTATGTAAAATAGGCATTTGTACATGAGAAACTTTTCTAAAAAACAATTCCAAAACTTGACCTTTTTTTTTTTTTGAGACACAATCTTGCTCTGCCGTCCAGGCTGGACTGCAATGGCACAGACTTGGCTCACTGCAACCTCCATCTCCTTGGTTCAAATTATTTTCCTGCCTCAGCCTCCCAAGTACCTGGGATCACAGGTACATGCCAGGCTGGTTTCAAACTTCTGACTCCAAGTGATCTGTCCGCCTTGGCCTCCCAAAGTGCTGGTATTACAGGTGTGAACCACCACACCCAGCCTGACCTGTATTTTCATGACTATTTTATGTTACAGTTAATAATATATTGATAGAATTTGTAAAGCTCAAGTGAAATTGTTATATCTATGATAAACATTTAATTATATTTAGTAGGCAAATTTTAAGGAGTCATATTTAATTCATGATTACACACAGAGATATGAAAACATCTATCTTGGCTCTTATAGTTTATGCAAATTTCATATAATGATTCCCCAAAGAGAACAGTTCATCTAAAATAAAATTCTTAAACTTGCTTTAAATTATGTTTTTTTCTTATTGTTTGTCATATAACATGATCATTATTATACTTTAGAAAGCTACAGCTTGATAAAATTTGACTTAATTTTTACTGCAAAATTTATATTCAACCGAGGGTATAACAGGTTCCCTCCAACCACAGGGCCTTTGCACATGCTGTTTATCTTGTTTGCCATGCTCTTCATTCATCCTTCAGATCTCAACGCAGACATCTCTACCTGCAGGAAATATTTCGCCAGGCCCCCAGGTTAGATCAGACTCCTTTATCATACAGTCTCTTCGAGGCATTTAGTTCCTTCAGAGCAGTTCTTTGGTTTGCAATTGTATAATCATTAAGTTAGATGTTGAACTAATGGCAATCTCAAGCCAGGTGCAGATTTCCTTTCAAAAGGAAAGAAGGACAAGAAAAATAACACACTAGATGATTTTCCTGGAACCATCCCTTTCCCAGTCCCGCCAACTTTACTGAAGACTGAATGCTGGGGACTAACATCACACACTCAGAAAGCAAACTGATTGTGACCATGTACCCTGAGTCAGGCCAATCAGACCTGTCTTCTCTCAAGAATTTGAATCTTAAGGGGTTACTTAGGCTGAGAGGTGCAGATAAGGCCATGATCTCAAAGTCATGGACCCCTGAGAAGATGACTGTCAGCTTCTGTTCTATTGGATCCTGGACAGCCACTGAGAGCTGGTTCTTCAACTTTCCTTAAATCCTGTAAGCTACTCTAAAACTTTTTTTATTTTTGCTTAAATTAGCTAGAGTTAGTTTCTTTGGCCCATAGCCAAAGAACCCCAACTGTTATATTTTCCTATCTCTTTTACCTTCATCAGATGTAAAGATTTCTATGTTACAGTGCCTCTCAAAACTAGAGATGAATGCTATGAATTTCAGAATTGTAGCGAAAGGAATGTGCTACATTTAACCAAAACAAATGCTCAAAGTAAATGGTTGCTTGGAAATGCTGTTTTTCATTGGCTCAGGCCAAGCCCATCTCCAACTGCCCTTCTAGTTCATTTCTAGTACATCTTTCTCTGAATCGTCCTTCATTCTCTGTCTCCAAGCTGTGATGTATATAGTTCTTCCTACAGCCAAAGAATCTTTCTCAAAACTCAAGCAGTTTTGTTAAGTCCCATATGTAAAACTTCAATCCCATGGACTTCTTATTTCTCTTGAGCTTACCTACCTCCAACTCCATCCTTCCTCCTTCACAATTGTCTTGGAGGCTAGGCAGCCTGACACTTGTGTGCCTCTTACGGTCCTACCTTCTCAGTGGTCACAGCTAGCATTCCCTAGCCAGGGATGGCTACAAACACTTCACATGTGTTATTTGATTAAACCCTGACAACAGCCCTAAGCAATAGAGATTACTATTGCAGATTAGAGCAGTGAGGCTCAGAGAAGGTAACTAACTTGAGGAAGAACAGGAAAAAAGATTTGAGGTAGACAACTTGACTCCTGAGCAGGTACCCTTAAACACCATGTTTGTCCACCTCACTGCTTTTCAAATTTCTCAATATTTTTCAGATCTCATTCCTCTCCCCATTAAAATAAAGATCTGTCTTCATCTTTCATCTTCCTGTGGCCTTCTTCCCTTCACTTTCTAGTCCTCGCTGCCTCCACTGTAGTCTAGCTTCCAGCCTTCCAGCCTTCTGTTCTCACTAAATCTGTCCTTACTGAGATAACAAGATGCTCTGCTAGGCACCAGGTACCTTATACATCCAACTCTGTTGAATTCATCTATTCATTCACCAAACGGTTTTGAGCACACACTCTGTTCCAGAAACTATGGAACATGCACTGGGTATACAGTAGTGAACAAAACAGAAAGAGTCCCTGCCATCACATGTATGAGATCACCAGTGACTTCTTACCTTCCAGGTGCAGCAGCCACTTTGGCCTCTTCTCATGTTTTCTCCTGCTTAATCGCTGCAGCATTGGTCATGCCAATCACTTCTTCCTTGAAATTTGGAGCTGGCTTTGGCTTCCATTAAGCCTCTCATATCTGGTTCTCTATTTCTGGGACCATGCCTTCTCACTTCTTTTGATAAGTTTCTCTTTTTCCATCAACCCCTTAAACATTGGAGTTCCTAAGAGTTCTATCATGGAGCACATTAAAGTCAATATGGCTGAAACAATGTTTTGTCTACCTCCCATCCACATCTTTCCTTCTTTATTCCTTGTTCTTATAAATGACAGCATTTGACACCCAATCTCCCACCCTTTTTCTGCCCCTCACCCTTACTCAATTGTCAGAAAATCCTCAGAGTTCTACCTCAATATACCCCTTACCTGTTAAGGCTCTCCTTACCACTCATTGGACAAATGCAATGGAATATTTTTTTAACAGCTTCATTGAGCTATAATTGTTATAAAATATTGTTAATACCATTAAGTATATTTTTCATCTCAGACACTATATTTTTCATCTTTAGAAGTTCAATTTGGGTCTTTAAAATATTTTCTTTCTTTCTTTTTTTTTTTTTTTTTTTTTTTTTGAGACAAAGTCTCACTCTGTTGCCCAGGCTGAAGTGCAGTATCATGATCTCAGCCCACTGCAACCTCCGCCTCCTGGGTTCAAGAGATTCTCCTGCCTCAGCCTCCTGAGTAGCTGGGACTACAAGTGTGAGCCACCACACCTGGCTTTTTTTTTTTTTTGTATTTTTAATAGAGATGGGGTTTCATGATGTTGGCCAGACTGGTATTGAACTCCTGACCTCAAGTAATCTACCCAGTTCAGCCTCCCAAAGTGCTGGGATTATAGGCGTGAGCCACAATGCCTGTCCATAAAATATTTTCTATGTCTCTATTTCACTTTTTTTTTGAGACAGAGTTTTGTTCTGTTGCCCAGGCTGGAATGCAGTGGTGCAATTTCTGCTCACTGCAACCTCTGCCTCCCAGGTTCAAGTGATTCTCCTGTCTCAGCCTCCCAAGTAGCTGGAAGTACAGGTGCGCGCCACCATGCCTGGCTAATTTTGTATTTTTAGTAGAGACAGGGTTTCACCATGTTGGCCAGGCTGGTCTCAAACTCCTGACCTCAAGTGATCCGCCCAATTCAGCTTCCCAAAGTGCTGGGATTACAAGCATGAGCCACTGCACCCATCCTCTACTTCACTTTTAAAATATATGCAATACAGTTATAATAACAACTAATTTAATGTCTTTCTCTACTAACTCCATCTGTGTGAGTTCTCAGTCAGTTTCAATTAATGGATTATTCTTCTTATATGGGCCATGTTTTCTTGCTTCTTTGTATGGTAATATTTGATTAGATGACAGACATCAAAAATTTTACCTTGTTTGGGTACAAGGTACACTTTTTGCATTCCTATAAATCTTCCTGAGTCTGGGATGAAGTTAAATTACTTGGAAACAGTTTGATCCTTTCAGGTCTAGCTTTTATGACTTGTTAGGCAGATCCGGAGCAGTGTTCAGTCTATTCCAATACTGAGGCAAGACCTTCCTGATTAATCTACCCATGAATTACGGGTTTCTCCAGTCTGGCTGATGGGAGGAGGTACTGCTCCTGGCCCTGCATGAGTACCAGCTGTTGTTCTCTCTAATTCTTCTGAATAGTTATGTCCCTGGCCTCACACTCATGCTGATCAGTACTTTGCTAAATGCTAAAGGAGCCTCTGCCCATCTCCAGGCTTCTCTACCTTTGTGCACCTCTCTCCTCTGTGCGGCCCTGTTCTGGGAACTCAGTTGTCTTGGTCTCCCCAAACTCTCAGTTTGGTCTCCTCACTCAGGGAAACCACTGGCCTCCACCTGGGTTTCCTCTCCCTGCATGGGAGTCTGGAAACTCTCTTAAATCAGTGCATGGGGTGGTAGGATTCATCTATCCTTCATGTTTCCTGTTTCGCAAGGATCTCTGTTCTTTCCTGTCTGATGTCCAGTGTTTTGAAACCATTGATTTATGTATATTATTTGTTTTTGTTGTCTCTGTTGGGACGTTAAATACAGTTCTCTACCTCCATCTTAACCAGAAGAGGAAGTCTTCAATGGAATCCTAACCAGTCAATCACCTTGTCTCAAACTTTTGCAATCCAGTTTTCTCACTTTACCAAAATTTTATTTTTTCCTAAAATAATAATCTCTTGTTATTCCCTTGCTTTAAATTTTTTATGGAGCCCCCATATTTTTAGAATAAAATTTGAAGTTGGTTTTTTTAGCTGTTTATTATAGCATATTTCATGCATTCGTGATGAGGCTCCTTCCCAATCCTTTGCCTTCACCCCCTGCCATTCTCCCACATGTACCATTGGCTCTAATCATGTCAAGGTATTTATACTCCCCCCTCCATCCTGCTACCCAGCACTTTAAGGTTTCCTACCTATCTGTCTTTGCACTCAATGTTTCTTCTGCCTGCAGCGTTCTTTCTCCTCATCCACCTGGTGAACTGTTCTTTAACCTAGAAGATCTTTTTGAGCATACACTCATTTGTATATACTTTCTCAGACCTTTCCATCCTCACCAAGTAGAATTGCTTCTCCTTTTACACCAACATGAAATACATCATGCGTATGTCCCTTCTATAGCTTTCATCACACTGCTTTATATCTATTTGCTTATGTGTCTATTTCCACTAACATATAGTACATTTCAAGAGGGTAAATAGGTGCTTTCTTCATTTTTATATACTCAGTGCTAAATTCATGTGACCAATAAATATTTAGTGAGCACTTCACCATGTGTCAGGCATTGTTCTGTGTCCTGAATATGCGACACTGAACATGACAAAGTCTTTGTCTTCATCGAGTTTACCAGTGATGAAAGAGGTGGTTAATAAACACATGAAAGTATAGCATATTCACAGGGCAGAAGAAGAAAACCTTGTTAGGAAGCTGTTGTTATTGTCATGCAGGAAACAGAGATAATATTAGCTTGGAATAGGGCAGGAAAGAAGAAAACACAAAGAATTTGATACACTTGAAAAACATTTAGGAGGTAATGCCAATAGGATTTGTAGATGGATTTCTTGGGGGTGGGAAGGGAAAAAAATAACGGTGACCTTTATATGACTAGGTGCCTAATACATCCTTATAAATAAGTTTTTTGACAAGTAAAAACTAATTTTAAAAAGACGAAACTGTAGATTTAACTTAGCATCTAACTGATGCCAATTTCATCGGTAATATTTGCCTTGTACTGACCAGATACCATCTAACAGTGATATTTAAGTTAGACGTAAGGTAGACTAATTTGACTCTACCCTTACTCACCACCTGTACTTAATCAAGTTATTTTACTTCTCTAAGATTCAGTTTTGTCTTCCATAAGATGGAGAAAATACTAATATCTAAAACTGAGTTTTTGTTTAAGAATAAATTGAGATACTTTTTAAGTGCTTAGTACTATGCCAAATATAATAAGTGCTCAATAAACAGGAACTTATTTCAGTATATTGTTGCTAAAACAATCAATCAATAGGTCATTTTGCTGTCCATTCAAGAATATCATGATTACAATTTTTGTTTCTATCCAGTGATCCTCTATAAAGTTAGGGGACTGGGAGCAGTGACTCATGTTTGTAATGCCAACACTTTGGGAGGCCAAGACAGGAGGATCGCTTGAGCCCAAAAGTTTGATACCAACCCGGGAAACATAGTGAGAACCTGTCTCTACAAAAAATTTAAAAATTATCCTGACATGGTGGCATATGCCTGTAGTCCCAGCTACTCAAGAGGCTGAGTAGAGAGGATCCCTTGATCCTGGGAGGTCAAAGCTGCAGTGAGCCATGATAATGCCACTTCATTCCAGCGTGGATGACAGGGTAAGACTCTATCTCAAAAAAAAAATAATAATAATAAAGAAAGAAAAAAAAAGAAAGAAAATTAGATAATTCTTGTTGTGATATATTTTGTAGTCTAGGAAAATTAATGAGACTTTCAGAAATAGATGCATTCCTTTCCAACAGTACAAAATAAAATACAAAATTAAACTGTCACAAAAATCTTCCCAAAAAATTGAAAATTCTGTGATTTATACTTTCGAGTATCTTTCTAAAGTGGCCCATTTTCAAATATTTCTGACATTGGGAGAAAAGCCTATCTGCTGAATCTTCCAGTTGAAGCCAGGAGTACTCAGTTCTCTTGAGCCTTTCCCAGGGAAAGATAGGAAAGGTGGGTGTCCCCAGCAGGGAAGGAGTAAACAAGGTCTGTCACTAATATCTGTGGAAATTCAGAGTCAATAAGGCTGAACACTGGCGAGCAAAATGAGACAGAAGTGGAGTTTCAGAATGGGAAAGAGGAATAAGAAAAAGGAAGGAAAAAACAATCAGGTCCTAACAAGCGGCAGCATATCAGAGACATATTGTTCCAAAGGTTCTGAAAGAAGGATGTCTGGTGACAGGTGTTTTTCCATATTCTGTAGAAGGGCAGAGAAAGAGACAATACATATAAGAGGAGAATAATGAGGTAAGTGCCTGGAGATCCTCAAGAACAGGCAACTGTAGTAATAGTGTGAACTCATTTTCACATTTAACTCTCCAAAAACCCTAAATGCCAAATTCTAGTACTAACCCCGTTTTATGGAGGAAAGAAACTGAGAGCCACAGAGGCCAATTAACTTCCCCTAGACCAGACAGCAAAGTTAGCACGTCAGGAATTTGAATCTGGGTCTATTTAATCAGAGCCTTGCTGTACTACTCTTCTAGCTCTTGGTAATGCAAGGAAAGCAGGAGATTCAAAGGAATTTAGGAAAGCAATGAGGGAATGTGAAGAAAATGTACTGGCAAAACTTCAGGCCAGGCGCAGTGGCTCATGCCTGTAATCCCAGCACTTTGGGAGGCCAGGGCAGGCGGATCATGAGGTCAAGAGATCTAGACCATCCTGGTCAACATGGTGAAACTCAGTCTCTACTAAAAATACAAAAATTAGCTGGGCGTGATGGTGCGTGCCTGTAGTCCCAGCTACTCGGGAGGCTGAGGCAGGAGAATTGCTTGAACCCGGGAGGCGGAGGTTGCAGTGAGCCAAGATTGCACCACTGCACTACAGCCTGGTGACAGAGCAAGACTCCGTTTGAAAAAAAAAAAAAAAACAACTTCATCCCTCCAGTTCTTGAGTAAAAATTTATGTAAATGTTTCTTTGTATTTGATTTTTTTAAGTCTTTCCAAAACTGTTATCTTACACCACAGTAATAAAACATAAAGATTCTTGGCTGGGTGCGGTGGCTCACACCTGTAATCCCAGCACTTTGGGAGGCCAAGGCGAGTGATCACCTGAGGTTAGGAGTTCGAGACCAGCCTCGCCAAAATGGTGAAACCCCGTCTCTACTGAAAAATAG
>CAUYLG010062447.1:0-11915 GCA_963573385.1 Cacajao melanocephalus | reverse complement strand
ACAGCAAAACTTGGCCTCAACAAAAGCGGTTGTTTTTTACGGGTTAAGCACAGTGTAGAGTGTGAAACTCTATCGGTGAACTTTTCACACTTGGTTCTGTGGGACTCTCTTGTCCTTTCAATGAATCTTTTACCCATTCATGATTTTGTAACATTGCATGTTGGTCATTTGGAAAATATTAGTGCCTTGAGATTTTTCGAGCTTCCAAGTAATGTCATGCATCGTTGCGAAAAACTGAAAGTCATATTTGTTAATATCATCACCCTTCATTTGAAAAAAATATGTATTGGGGAAACCGTTAAACTCACAATGGTAGAGAAAGATGTTTTTGAAGTTCTAACTTTTCCTTGAAATCTTATCATTGGCAACAAATACCAGGAGTGGTTTTCTTTAAATTGACAGGCTCATTCATTCATTTTCAAGAAAACATCTGACAGATATTCAGGTTGGCAAACCATAGTTGGCTTAAAAAAATCTTTAAATATTTATTAACTACTCTTCAATTCACTTTTTCAAGGAAAAATCTTCTTTGAGAGGAGTGGCTCATACTGCTTAGAATGGAAATAATCACATGAGGTTTCTTTTTAATGTCAACTTTTGTGTTTCCATGTGCCACATAAATGCTTGAAATGTACTTCCTGTTTTCTTGGAGAATGTTAAAGGCTCATGCTCTAATATAATTAAAAAATTTTCAACTTCTTGTGTTAATTTTCCAGTGCTGCTGAACATACTATCATAAACTTAGCAGCTGTTCAATTATTTTCTAGGTTTCCCCACACTTGCTGAAGTTCAGCCATTTAAGTGTCAAAACTTTTTTGACAAAATGACCCTTGATTCTCAACTTTCTCCTTACCTACTTTTTAACAAACTTTCATTTTTAGATAATCACAGATTTATGTGTGGTTATAAGAAATAATAGAGAAGGACCCCTTGTACCTTTCACCCAGTTTCCCCCAATAGCAACATCTTGAAAATTGTACTATACTATCACAACCATATATTGAAATGGATATGCATTTATTCTGATTTCCTAGTTTTGTTTACACTCACATGTGTGTGTCTTCTCTGCAATTTTATCACATGTGTAGGTTTGTGTATCTATCATCACAGTCAGATAGAAACAGTTCCATCACCATAAGTATCCCATGATTCCGTTTTATAACCACACCCACCTTCCTACAGTTTTGTTTCCCCTTCCCTATTCCTTTCGTAACCCCTGGCAACCATTGATCTGTTTTCCATTTGTAAAATGTTGTCATTTCATGACATTCAATTTTGGGGGAGGCAAAAAAAAATTGTCGTTTCAAAATGTTATGTAAATGTAATTATAAAGTAGGCAACCCTTTGGAATTGGCATTTTTCATGTAAAATTCAGTTGACATCTATTCATATTGTTGGGTGTATCAATTGCACATTGATTCTTATTGCCAAGGAGTATTCCATGGGATGGATGTATCACAGTTTGTTTACTTGACGTATTGAAGCCAACTTTTGGCTACTATGAACATGGGTGCTATAAACTCTCATGTATAGTATTTTTGTGTGAACATAAATTTTTCTTTCTTTATGAGTAAATGCCCAAGAGTGCAATGACCGGATCATGTGGTAGTTACATATTTAGTTTGATAAGAAATAATCAGTTTTCCAGGAAGGTTGTAATGTTTTGCAATCCCTAATGCATTGTGTGAGTGCCATTTTCTCTGTATCTTCACCAGTATTTGGTGTTGTCACTATTTCCATTTTAGCCATTTTATAAGTGTGTGGTAATATCTTATTGTGGTTTAGTTTGCATTTCTCTGGCTAATGATATTGAACACCTTTTCATGTGTTTGTTTGCCATCTGTATATCCTATTCAGTGGAATGTCTATTTATATCTTTGGTCCATTTTCTTTTTTTTTTCCATTTTTTTTTTTCCATCCAGAGGTCTTTTGTTTTTTTAACACCTATTATGCCATGAATTCATAGGGAAGAGGTTCCAGCAGCTCCGGCTCCTTCCCATTGGTTCTCACAAAGTGTGCTTCTCTGGGTGGAGTGGGCTAATGCTTCAGTTGAACCCAGGTACCTTTCTCTTTGGCTTCTTTCTTTTTCTGACCATTTTCTGTCACGTGTTTCAAGAAGCTATCTCAGCTCTTAGAGTACTTAATGTGTTCAATTTGCATATTAATTCTCTTGGCAAGAATTTCGTCCTTGTTTGCAACAATGCCAGCAGCATGCGGGGTAACATTGTAGACACTTTCAGTTTTGCCATGGTAGCATTTGTGGGGCATTCCTTTTTGAACAGTACCCATTCCCTTGATGTTTACAATATCACCTTTCTCATAGATTCTCATATACGTGGCCGAAGGACCAACTCCATGTTTTCTAAAAGGACTAGAGAACATATATAGGGTGCCTCTCCTCTTTCTCTTTGTGTTTGTCATTTTGACGAATTACTGGATGACGGCAGTTCCGGCCAAAAGGCCATTTTCTAATCTGCTTTTTGTTTTTCTTACCACTGAGTTTAAGAGTTCCTTAAATATTGTAAACATTTATCCTAAGTCAGATATATGGTTTACAAATATTTTCTTCTATTCTGTAGCTTATCTTTTCATCCTCTTAACAGAGTCTTTTGCAGAAGTTTTAAATTTTGATGATGTCCAGTTTGTCAGTTTTTCCTTTTATTGATTATACTTTTTTTCCCCAAGACAGAGTCTCACTCTGTTGCCCAGGCTGCAGTCCAGTGGTATGCCATGGTTCACTGCAGCCTTGACCTCCTGAGCTCAAGTGATCCTCCCACCTCAGCCTCCCGAGTAGCTGGGACTACAGTCACGCACCACCACACCTGGCTAATTTTTGTGTATTTTGCAGAGATAGGGTCTTGCTATGTTGCCCAGGCTGGTCTTCAACTCTGGGCTCAAGCCATCTACCCACCTTAGCTTCCCAAAGTGTTAGGATTACAGGCATGAGGTGCTGCACTCGGCCTGGATCATCCTTTTGAAGACAAGTCTAAGAACTCTTTGCCTATAACTAAGTTTTATAAATTTTCTTCTATTTTTTTTTCCCTGAAAGTTCACTTGCTTGCCTGTGAATGTCTAATTGTTCGAGGACCATTTGTTAAAAAAACTCTCTGCCCATTGAATTGCTTTCGAGCCTTAAAAAAATAATTTGAAATGTAACTTTTTGTTGCACTTGGTATCCTTATGTTTTGTTGAGGATTTTTACATCTGTGTTACTAACAGAAATAGGTTTGTAGTTTTTCTTGTGATGTCTTTGTCTGGTTTTGATATCAGTGCACTACCGATCTCACTGGATTATTTAGGTAGTGTTGTCTCTTCTTATTTTCTGGAAGAGTTATTGAATAATTGCTGTGAATTATTTAAATACTTTATAGAATTTATCAGTGAAGGCATATGAATCTGGGCTTTTCTTTTTGGGAAGTTTTTTATATTATTCTATCTACTATATATCTAGTCAGATTTTCTATTTCCTTTTTTAAATTTTTTTATTTTTATTTTTTGGTGCTCTACACCTTCAGAGAATCTTCTCTAGTAATAAACTATAGAAATGACCCCAGAAAGTAGAGTCTTAAGTCTCTTTTATTGCAATCACCTTCGTGGGTGTTAAGTGGTATCTTATTGTGGTTTTGATATGCATTTCCCTAATGTTAATCAAATCAAGCATCTTTTAATGTGCTTTATTGAATATTGCTTATGTTTTTTGGAGGAATGTCTATTCAAATCCTTTGTCCATTTTAAATTGGGTTATTGTGTTTTTATTGGTGAGTTTCAGTTTTATTTTTATTTTGTTTAATTTAATAGAGATAGGGTCTCACCATGTTGCCCAGGCTGATATCAAACTCCTGGACTCAGATGATCCTCCTACGTCGGCCTCCCAAAGTGTTGGAATTACAGGCATGAGCCACCATGCGTGGCCAGATTTTCTATTTCTTCTTGGGTCAGCTTCAGTAGTTTGTATCTTTCTAGGAGTTTGTCCATTTCATCTAGTCTATCCAATTTATTGGCATACTTTTGTCAATGATATTCCCTTGAAATCGTTTTTATTTCTATTAGGTCATTAGTGATATCCTCTCTTTCATTTCTCATTTCAGTAATGAGTCCTCACATTTTCTTTGTCAGTTTTGCTAAAGATTTGTCAATTTTGTTGATCTTTTCAAAAACTATCTTTTGTTTTTATAGACTTTATTGTTCTTCTGTTATTTATTTCATTTGTTTCTACTTTCATATTTTTTTCTTCACTCTCATCTCTTTTTCTTCCTTTCTTCTGCTTGCTCTGTGTTTGGTTTCCATTTTCTGGTTTCTAAGGTGAAAGTTTAGGCTATTGATTGCAAATCTTTCTTCTTTTTTAATATAGGCCTTTACAGTAGTAAATTTGCTTCTAAACGTGACTGTTGCTGTATCTCATAAGTTTTGGTGGATTGTGTTTTTGTTTACATTCTTCTCAAAGTATCTTTAAAATTTCCCTTCTGATTTCTTATTCAACCTATTCGTTATTTTGGAGTGTGTTGTTTAGTTTCCACATATTTGTGAATTTCCCCAATTCATTTCTGTCATTGATTTCCAGTTATGAATGGAGAGCATACTTTGTTTGATTTTAATACTTTTAAATCTTGTTTTGCAGCATATCAGAAGGTCTATCCAGGAGAATGTTCCCAGTGCATTTGAGAGGAATGCAAATTCTACCATTGTTGGGTGGAATGTTCTCTATATGTCACTTCAATTTTGATGGTTATTGTGTTGGTCAGTTGTACATATTTGCTGAATTTTTTGTCCACTAATCCAATTAATTGATGGCAATAGGGTATTGAATTTTCCCAACGATAGTTATGGATTTGTTTGTTTTTCCCTTTGGCTCTATCAACTTTCATTTCATGTATTTTGAGTCTCTTTTTTGATACATCCAAATTTGGAATCATTATGTCTTCCTAGTGGATTGAATCTTTTATCATGTGTTATGTTACTCTTTTTGTCTAATATTTTCCTAGCTATGACATCTCATTTATCTGATATTAATATAACCACTCCCACTTTCTCTTTTTTTGATTAATGTTCAAATGCACATTTAGACATCAAAATTGGAAAGTTGTTGTTTAAGGTTAAGTAACAATGAACTTTCCCTATTCATTTCTACTGAACCCCATTGGTTTATTTTACCTTATGAATGGATCTTTTGTCCATTCAGAATTTTGTAACATCCTGTGCAGGTTGTTGGGAAAATGTTGATGCCCTGAGTGAGTTGTGTTGTTTCTAAATGATGACACTTTTCCTTATCCAATACTCAAAACTCATGCTTGTGAATATCACCACCAGTCTCATGGTTGAGCTCTAATAAAATTATTTTTCTGCTCTTTGATATTTATTTTGTATTGCTTTATAACATGTTACCATAAATTTAGCAAGTTAAAATAGTATTCATTCACTCTCATAGTTTCCCTGGGTCAGGAGTATGGGTCCTCTGCTCAGTGTCTTCTACGAGGTTGCAATTCAGATGTCATCTGGGGCTAGGTTCTTGTCTGAAGTTTGATGTTATATTACTTCATATTGCTTTTGTAATGAATTACCACAAACTTGGTTGCTTAAACAACACAGACTTGTTATTTTATAATCATTGAGGTTAGAAATCCAAAATTGGGTCTTCCTGGGCTGAAATCAACATGCTAACAGGGCTGCATTCCTTTTGGAGACTCTAGAGGAGAATCTATTTCCTTGCCTTTCCTGCTTATAGAGGCCACCTACGTTTCTTGTCTTGTGGTTACTTCCTTCATCTTCAAAGTCAGCAGTGGGGCATCTTGAAATCTCTCTCTGACATTTACCTTTGCTTCCATCATCGTATCTCCTTCTCTGACTATCTTGCTCTTTCTTTCCCTTGTAAGGACTCATGATTTTGCTGGCCTTACCTGGATAATTCAAGATAATCATAGAGCTTGTGGCTGCTTCCTTCTTTATGGTTGGCAAGAGTGAGAATTTCTGCTGCCTGAAGTGTCATCTCAGGAAAGGCGTAAAATCCCTCTTTTCAAGGCTGTACCTGGTTATGTTAGAATCACCCAGAATAGTCTCCCTTGTGAGTAATTCAAAGTCCCACCAAATGGGCATCTTAAGTACATCTGCAAAATCTCTTTACTTCTGCTATGTCGTAATCTGATCATGGCAGTGATATCCAGCCTATTCTTGGGTCCCTCCCATGCTCATGAGTGAGGATTATACAGAGTGTATACATTGGGGGTGGGAATTTTGACAGCCATCTTAGAATTCTGTCTACCATGTTTATCTAGGACATGCTTAAGTGAAATTGACATTCTCTTTTAACTGCCATTGTATAGTGGTGAAGAATCTGATGACTTATAGTGCCATTTGGTGCCACTGCCTTGGTTCATGCTAAGGGCCAGCAGGTTTACTTACTGTTGCTTTTGTACCACAGTGCAAGTGCCAACCCCATAAAAGCATGATTATAAAAACAGTTATGATTCTGTGTAGCCCAGGGGTCCTCGAAACACTCTTTGAGAACAACCATTTGTGGAGATGACCTTACACAGTCATGTGGCATCAGTATGTTTTCATTTGGGTCAGTGATCTCTTCAATATCAATGTACAGTAAGCAGGTATTGTGGTGCTGCAGCAGGCAGGAAGGTTACTTTAGTTGTCTTTTGTTGTATCAAGCTATACCTTTTCAATTTTACTTCTGTAGAAAGTAATATAAATTAATTCAACCTTTTGAGAGGGCAGTTTAGTAAAATCTTTGAATGAGCAGTTCTACTTAAAAGCATTTTCCCTCTAGGTATACATATGCATGTGTGCAGAGGTACATTTGAAATGCTGTTTGTGACTTTCTTGTGTTTTGTACCAGCCAAAAATTAAACATCCTTAAATCCCACTAGTGAAACACACAAATTCTAAACCATTCATACTCTGAAGCTATTACAAAAAATAAGGTAGAGCTCTGAAACTGACGTGAAAAAGGCAAGTCACAGAACAAGATGGATGTATGTAGTATGAATCAATTTCTATCAAATATAAGTGGATGTGAGCACACACACACAGGCCTGCAGGCAGATCTGAAAAGGTACAGAGCAGCCCCCGCTTAGGATAGATTTGAGGCTGGCTTTTTTTCTTACAATTCTATACCATTGGGTATTTTTTATATTGAGCGTGTGTTTCCTTTATAATAAAATTAAACTTTAAAAATTAAAATCTTTACTAATGAGGAATAACTCTAGATGAGAACTGGAGAACTGGAGAAGCCTTTCCCCTCATTGTTCAGAAGAGAGGGACTTGTCCAAGGCCGTGCTGCAAGCCAGCAGCATGACTGGCCTGAAGTGCAGGGATCCTGGCTTTACCTTGGGCGCCTTTTCTTCTACAGCATGTTGCCATGAGAAGAAGTGTCTGCATAGAGAAGGTACTGATGACCCCAAAGGCAAGTTTAGGGTCAGATGGTGCACCTTGGCCACAGAAATCCTGGAAAAAGCCTCTATTCATCAACAAGTTATTAACCTGTCCCAAACCCTTTTTGGAATACCTGAAAATCAAAAGTACAAGCTTTGACATGTATCTACTGGTCTGCTTGGCAGCTCTCCTACTGAATGGAAGATTAGATCTAAAAATCTAGAAAGCAGAGAAAGGGACTTGTCTTTAAGAGGTAAGCACAGTACAATAACAGAAAAGTTGTAACCTCAGGGCCCCAAGAAAGGTAGTATTATGTATACTCATGTCAAAGTGACAGAACTGTATTATTTGCTCTGTAAAGATTTGCTACTGCTCTGTAAAGATTTGCTATCTGGAAGGTTATCAGTGTTACACAGACCACTGGGCATAGGAAGGAACAAGCTCTAGTTATCTGGAAAATTGCCTGTATACCATCTCATTCCTAGATGTTCTTATCCAGTGCCATTTTTTTTTTTTAAGACAGAGTTTCGCTTTTGTTGCCCAGGCTGGAGTACAATGGCACAGTCTCGGCTCACAGCAAACTCTGCCTCCCAGGTTCAAGCAACTCTCCTGCCTCAGCCTCCCAAGTATCTGGGATTACAGGCTCCCACCATCACACCTGGCTAATTTTTGTATTTTTAGTAGAGACGGGGTTTCATCATGTTGGCCAGGCTGGTCTTGAACTCCTGACCTCAGGTAATCCGCCCGCCTTGGCCTCCCAAAGCTCTGGGATTACAGACTTCAGCCACCATGCCTGGTCTTCCACTGCCATTTTTCCAAACTCAGATCTACATGATTTTTTCTTTAGTTTTCAGTGTCAATAACAGATATTCCTGAGTCCCTGCAGACCGGCCATTTACATGTCAGACATTTTTTTTGTATCAGAAATTACCTTGATAAGCCTGGGCAACATAGCAAGATCCTGTCTCTACAAGAGATGAAAAACTTAGCTGGGCCTAGTGGTGCATGCTTATAGTCCCAGCTGCTCAGCAAGCTGAGGTGGGAGAATCACTTGAGCCTGGGAGTTCTACACTGTAGTGAGCTATGATCGTGCCACTGCACTGCAGCCTGGGTGACAGAGTGAAACCCAGTCTCAGAAAACACAAAATTGCCTTGATGCTCAAATCACAGTCATTTGACTTTTAATTTTGAGGTAATTGTAAATTCACATGAAGTTGTAAGAAGTAATAGAGAGAGATCTCATGCACCCTATACCCAGTTTTTCCCAGTGGTAACATCCTGCAAAACTGTAGTGTAAGATTACAACCAAGATATTGACATTGATATAGTCTAGTGATCCTATTCAAATTTACTCAGTTTTACTTATGCTGAGTATGTGTGTGTTTGCTTCTATGCAGTTTTATCACTTCTGTGTGTACATGTATCTGCCATGACAATCTAGACAGAACTATTTCATCACCACAAAGATCCCTCTTACTGCCCTTTTATAAACACAGACACCCCCTCTTGCCATCCACTCCTTGCCTATCTCTAACCCCTGACAACCATTAATCTGTTCTCCATCTGTAGCATTTTGCAATTTCAAAAATGGAATCATATGGTATGTACTGTTTGGGGACTGGCTTTTTTCACTCAATGTAATTCCCTTGAGATTTATCTGAGTCATCGCATATATCAATAATTTGTTGCATTTCCTTGCCGAACAGTATTTCATGGTGTGGATGTACCATAGTTTGTTTAACCATTCACTTTTTGAAGGTCATCTGGCTTGCTTCAAAAACAGAAAGTCATCTCTTTTTGATTATCATAAGCATTTATACACAGATTTTTATGTGAATATGAATCTTCATTTCTGTGGGATAAATGCTAAGTTGTGTGAGTGCTGGGTTGTATAGTGGTTATAGGTTTAGTTTGTTAAGACATTACCAACATATTTTTTTGGTGACAACATTCAAGATCTACTCTCTTGGCAATTTTTGAGTATATAATGTATTATTATTAGCTATAGTCATCCTGCTCTGTAATAAATCTCCAGACTTATTCTGTCTAAGTGAAACTTTGCACCCTTTGACCAGCTATTCCCTACCCTAGCCCCTGGCCACCGACATTCTGCTCTATGCTTCTATGAGTTCAGTTTCTTTTTTTCTAATGTTCTTTGAGTTAGTTGTAAAGCTAGATTGTTTAAGATCTTTGTTTTTTGTTTAGGTTGGCATTTATTGCTATAAAGTTCTCTCTCAGGACTGCTTTTGCTGCATCTCATAAGTTTTGGTATGTTGTGTTTCTATTTTTATTTGTCTCAAGAATTTTTTTGATTTTCCTTTTGATTTCTTTGAACCGTTGGTTGTTCAAGAGAATGTTTAATTTCCACACATCTGTGAATTTTCCAATTTTCTGTTAACTTCTAGTTTTGTATTATTTTGGGTGGAAAAGACACTTGATATGATTTCAATCTTGTTAAATTTACTAAGACCTTTTCTGTGACTTAACATGTGACCTGTCCTGGAGAATGTTCCATGTGTGCTTGAAAAGGATGTGTGTTCTGCTGCTGTTGGATAGCATGTTCTATAAATGTCTGTTAGGTCCATTTGGTCTAAGTGTTATCCTGGCCCACTGTTTCCTTACTGATATTTCTGTCTGGATGACCTGGCAGAAAAATGGGATCTTTTCGTCCTCTTAACCAGGTCTTTTACAGAGGAAATGTTTTAATTTTCACAAGGTCCAATGTATCAATTTTTCTTTTTATGGAACGTGATTTTGTTATCAATAGTATGAACTCTTTACCAAGCTCAGTCCCAAATATTTTTCCCTGTATTTTCTTTTCAGGTTTCATAACTTTATATTTCAGTAAAGATAATCGTCCATTTTGAGCTCATTTTTAATAAGGTATGAGGGTTAAGTTGAAATTCATTATTTTTACCTATAGATGTCCAGTTACTCCAGCACCATGTCTTCAAAAGACGGTGCTTTATCAAATTGCTTTTGTACCTTTATCAAGAATCACTTGAGTGTATTTGGGGTCTCTTTGGGCTCTTCATTCTGTTCAATTGATTTATGTGTCTATCCATAGCTCTGACACTGTCCTGATTACTATCACTATAAATTCAGCTTTAATATTGGTTAGAGTGATTTGTTCCACATTTTTCTGCTTTGTCAAGTTCTTTTAAGGCTCTCCTAGGGCCTGTGCCTTTCCTTATAATTTTAAATTAAGTTTGTTTTTGCCTCGTCTAGAAGAAAACTTATTGGGATTATAATGGGATGTGTGTTAAACATATAGATCCGTTTTGGGAGAGTTGACATTTTTACTTTGGGGAGTCTTCTAATCCATGAATACAGTATGTCTCTCAACTGATTTATGTCTTCTTTTATGTCTTTTCTTTAGAGCACTGTAATTTTCAGCATAGAGGTCTTGAACATGATTAAGTGTATGTTTAAATATTTTATTTTCTTTTTTTTTTGAGACGGGTCTTGCTCTGCTGCCCAGGCTGGAGTGAGGTGGTATGATCTTGGCTCACTGCAGCCTCCACCTCCCCAGGTCAAGCAAGATTCTCCTACCTCAGCCTCCCAAGTAGCTGGGACTATAGGCACTTACTACCACACCTGGCTAATTTTTGTATTTTTAGTAAAGGTGGGGTTTCACCATGTTGCCCAGGCTGGTCTCAGACTCCTGAGCCCAGATGATCTGCCTGCCTTGGCCTCTTAAAGTGCTGGGATTACAGGCACGAGCCACTGCCCCATCCTAAATATTTGCTTTGGAGCAATTGTGGATGGCAGTGTCTTTTTAATTTTGGGTTTAATGTGTTCACTGCTATTACATGTGAATGGTGTTGATCTTGTATCCCAAGACCTTGCTGAACTCACTTATTAGTTCTAGGATTTTTTTGGTAGATTTCTTGGAATTTTCTATATACATGATCATGTCATCTGCAAGTAGAGACGTATATAGTCCTTCCTTTCCAATCAGTATATGTTTTTTCATATTGCAATGCTAGATGTTTTAGTACTATGTTAAATAAGAGTGGTAAGAGTGATGTCCTTGCTCCATTCCAGACCTTAGAGAAAGAGCATTCAGTCTTTCACCATTAAGTCTGGCAATAACTATAGGTGTTTTTTAGATATTCTTTATGAAGTTGAGATAATTCCCCTTTATTTCTAATTTGCTGAAAGTATTTTTGTTTTCCATAAATGGGTGTTAGATTTTTTCATGTCCATTGATATATGGTTTGTCTTCTTTGGCCTGTTGACAGGGTATACATTGCTTGATTTTCAAATATTGGATCCAGCTTGCCCAATTGGAATAAATTCCATTTTTCGTGCTGTGTAATTCTCTTTATACATTCTATTCTGTTTGCTATTATTTTGTTGAAGATTTGGATGTAAATTGACAAGAGACATTTGTCTATAGATTTTTTTTTTAATATGGTCTTGATATGGTTTGGCTCTGTGTCCCCACCCAAATCTCATCTCAAATTGTAATCCCCAGGTGTCAACGGAGGGATCTGGTGGAAGGTGATTGGATCATAGGGGTGGTTCCCCATGCT
>CAUYLG010062446.1:0-57102 GCA_963573385.1 Cacajao melanocephalus | reverse complement strand
AAACAGAAACTGGACCGCTTCCTGACACCTTACACTAAAATTAACTCCAGATGGATTAAAGACTTAAACATAAGACCTAACACCATAAAAATCCTAGAAGAAAACCTAGGCAAAACCATTCAGGACATAGGCATAGGCAAGGACTTCATGACTAAAACACCAAAAGTATTGGCAACAAAAGCCAAAATAGACAAATGGAATCTAACTAGACTCCAGAGCTTCTGTACAGCAAAAGAAACAATCATTAGAGTGAATTGGCAACCAACAGAATGGGAAAAAATTTTTGCAATCTACCCATCTGATAAAGGGCTAATATCCAGAATCTACAAAGAACTAAAACAGATTTACAAGAAAAAAACAAATCCATCCCAAAGTGGGCAAAGGATATGAACAGACACTTTTCAAAAGAAGACATATATGAGGCCAAGAAACATATGAAAAAATGCTCATCATCACTGATTATCAGAGAAATGCAAATCAAAACCACATTGAGGTACCACCTCACTCCAGTTAGAATGGCGATCATTTAAAAATCTGGAGACAGATGCTGGAGAGGATGTGGAGAAATAGGAACACTTTTACACTGCTGGTGGGAGTGTAAACTAGTTCAACCATTGTGGAAGACAGTGTGGCGCTTCCTTAAGGACCTAGAAATAGAAATTCCATTTGACCCAGCAATCCCATTACTGGGTATATACCCAAAGAATTAGAAATCATTCTATTATAAAGACACATGACACATATGTTCATAGCGGCACTGTTTACAATAGCAAAGACCTGGAACCAACTCATGTGCCCACTGATGACAGACTGGACAAGGAAAATATGGCACATATACACCATGGAATACTATGCAGCCATAAAAAACGATGAGTTTGTGTCCTTTGTAGGGACATGGATGAATCTGGAAATCATAATTCTCAGCAAACTGACACAAGAACAGAAAATCAAACACCACGTTCTCACTCACAGATGGGTGTTGAACAATGAGAACACATAGACACAGGGAGGGGAGCATCACACATGGGGTCTGTTGGGTTCCGGCAAGGAAAGGACAGTGGGGGAGAGGGGAGGTCGGGGAGGGATAACATGAGGAGAAATGCCAGATGTAGGTGATGGGGGGATGGAAGCAGCAAACCACACTGCCATGTGTGTACCCATACAACAATCCTGCATGATCTGCACATGTACCCCAGAACCTAAAGTGCAATAAAGAAAAGAAGCAAACCCCCCCCACAAAAAAACAAAAACCACAACTCAACATGTATTTTTAAAATAAATCTGTTTACTTGCAAAGACAAGACAATTAGGCAATGACAATTCATATATTACAACCAATCAATAACACAATAAATTAATAGAGTGAATATGATGTGTTATAAATACCTAGATACACACTGACCTGTAAAAAGGCACTATTTCACTAACATTCTGCACAATAAAAAACTAAAATGCTATATAAGCAAGCCAACCTGAAATGACACCTAGTATTATAAATGGCCTAATCTATATGTTAATACTGTTGTATCACATAACTGCAGCAAGACTAAGATAACAATATGACTTTGGGGTTTCTATGGCTACATCCTGGGCTAACGTGCCTGAAAACGCTGGGTGCTGACACCACACAAGCATTCTGAGTGCTTCTTTTTGGTTATTTATGATATGATTTATGATAACGACAACATCTCCTATTTTCTCTCCTCCTCTGATACAATAAATTGCTATCGTTAATCACCCTTCTTGGTTCAACTCTGATTACAATAGCATCATAGGGCCTGGCTATGGTAATATTGTGGATTTTTTTTTTTGTAAGAAATAAATACAAGTAGATCTCTTCAGACAATGTCAATATCTCTAATATTTTAATCATCTTCCTTTAAGTCTTTCAGAATAAATTCTATTACAACTGAGATTCCATATCCAGGATGTAAGCCCTTCATGCAAATCAAATTTATAATCAAACACCACACATTCGCAAATCACTATCATCATGATTTTCCTAAACTTACTACAATAGTAAGACTATGCATAGGATACAGTTTCTTTTCTAAGACAGACAATGGCATTGTTCTGTAGGGGATGAAACTAATCTCACTGCAGCTCCTTCCCCACCCCAGGACTAAGACAAATTATGCAAATTAGCCATTTATCTATCAGAAGGCAAAATAGTAGAGACAGAATAAAAACCCTACAATCATACAGACATGCATGATGTGCCTCTACCAATTATTGGCTATGTGGTTTCTTCATCCTTCTTAACTTCAGTTTCCTCTAATGCCAGTGTGGGTTAACAGAAAGTACTACCTCTTTGGCTTTTGAGTAACAGTATGTATGTAAAAAATGAGTTCATATGTAAATGACTTAGTATGAAAAGTATGAGAAAGACTGTAAAAATGAACAGACGTTTTTCCCCTCCCTGTATCTATGCCCTTCCACTGGGCTTCCACAGCTGTTCTTATCAAGAGGTGAAGTTGACTTTGGGTGACCGTGTGATTTTCTCTGGCCAATGGGCAAATGTGACAGAAGCAGAGCCATGGAAAGCAGCTGCATACTAGGGCTTGCCCTCCAGCTGCTCTTGGGAAACTTGCAACCACTGCCACAGGAAGGAGCCCAGATTAGCCAGCAGGGCAATGAAGTGTGTGGCCCAGAGCCCCAGCCAAAGGACCAGGCATAGGAGCAAAGCCACTGACCACCAGCCAACAGTAAATGTATGGGTGAGCCCAGCCTCATCCAGCAGAAGAGCCACACAGCTGAGCCAACCCAAAATGCCAACTCATGGAATTGTAAGCTAGTAAACAGTTGCTGTTTTAAGCTGCTAAATTTTGCGGGTGGCTTGCTCCACAGCAGCATGTTAGCTATGTATTCATATGTACACGTGCAGTCTCTTCTTGTTATGTGCAGTAGTTATGGTAACACTGAACTAGCAAATACTGAACCACTGCTCCTGAGAGAAATACAGGGTTAGGTTCCTGTGAGCCTCTGGTCACAACGTTTTCATCAGCTAATTGATACATAGCCATGTTTTATGTGTGCTTCTGCTTAAAGACACCTTATCTAAGATGTTAATGATCCATTAACATTGAACTCCCGGTGCATTGCAGTATTACATCTAGAGGAGGCTTATGTAACACATGCATTTTCTCTGTGAGGCACATCACAGCCTCTGGCATTTGAGACCACTAGACAGGACTTCAGCACTATGCTTAAGGGCCATTTTAAACACAAATCACCAACAAAAGCACAGAATGAGAAAAACATGGTACTACTGAGATAGTGAAAACCACCCTTCCTATAGCGCAAGGGCCGACACCGAAGGCAGAGCGCCGCCTTGTTCGACCTCAACTGGGAACAGGCACTGTGTGCGACTGAATTTTTGCTGCTCTGCATGTCTTCAAATGATCCTGAGAAACAGAATCTGTGCATAATGAGGATAACTGTATATAACCACATGGATATACACTCATCAACATCCAGTACTTTTATGGACTACTGACTTAAGAGTTTACTTTAAAGTGATTCCATCCTCAGAGGCACTTCATGAAAAGAATAAATATGCTGCATGAACTATAATACCGTGACTATATCTGTTAAGACATTTCTCCAAATCCGAATTAGGACATGTTTAATTCAAAGAACCAGCCATGTGGGGAACTTTCTGCTCAAGACACAGATTATTCTCCCAACTTCTGGGAGGCGCCAAGGTCCTTCCCTCCACAGGGTCTTCGTGCCTGCACATTCTGCTCCCCTCCCATGGGAACACTCTTCCCTGGGTCGCTCCTGTGCTTCTCTCTCTCCCTTTATGTCTCAAGAGTAATACTGTCTTTTCAAAGAAGTGCTCTCTGGTCATTCTACATCCCCAAAATAAGGAGTTGCAATTTGTAATTGTTTGACTGATAATGCATTTCTTGTCTGTTTCCCCAACAAAGCCTCCCTGATAGGGGAACCAGGTCTACCTTCAGCTGTTAAACAACCATTACAGGCTAATAATAAGTACTTTCTCCAGCAGTGCTATCATTAGAAAAATGAGACAAACAGTTTCACCACGTTTCATTGACTCTAATTTGTTAAAATGTGAAAAAAATGTGCATCTCTGAAATTGGGACACCTTTTATAATCAATAGTATCTTCCTATCTTTACTGGACAGGCGATGGTGATGTAGCAGTCACTGCCTGCCAATGGGTGAACTTGACTGTTACTCTCGGTAGAATGACTGGCCAGTGCAACCCTTTGATGTTTCAGTCAACAAACCATTTAAGAAATTTGAAGTATTTGTTCCATGCAGCTAAAAAAAATTTTTTATATGAGAAAGAATCGCTTCACAGTCTAACTGGCAATTTTGGGGTTTTGTTTGTTTTTACCTTAGTGGCATGTAAATGAATGGCAGGCCTTACAACTGATGTCTTAGGATCAGTGGAATTTTGTAGTTGTTCCAAGCTCCTATTAAATTCTTACTCTGCTCCTTTTATGCAAAATGAAGACACTGTTTTAGTTATTGAAGCAACATGAAAGTGGACATCCTAAAATCCAAGTATCAAAGAAGGGAGGACTTACACAATGCGATACAAAGGGAAAGGCTAGGACAGGAGGGGACCTGCCTGGCTGTGGCCCTACGCTCTCCATTCTTTCCCATCTTGTGTCCACTTGCATATAAGACACCCAGGTGTCCATGAGTAGGCCTGGTACACAATCCTGTCAATGAGGCTGACTTGCCACATGGCCTCTGGCCTGGGGACTGTGCAAAGCAGTACACTCTTTATTTCAGGCTGTGCTTCATTATTAGGGCAGCATTATATTGGAATGGAAACAGCAATGGACAAGAGGACTCTGGTTTCCAGAACCAGCCCCTTCCTGTTTCTCTGTGATGGTGAGCGCAAGATTCTTCAGACCTGCACACAATAATGCTGAGCCCACTTATTTCAAACGATCATCATGAGTAGCCGATAAAAATTAATGGAAAATCATCCTGACACTGTTGACATGAGAGCAACTGTCAGCAGCATGGCAGCAGCTGCGCAAGCTCTCGCTCCGCACCCGCCCAGCACCTCTGAGCGCCAGTCCCTCTGGGGAAGCTGTTCCTATGCTTGCTCTTTTCCCTCTTTCCCCCAGCTTCGCATGTATAACAAAACCATTTAGTAAAGAAAGCTCAGTATAATGACACAATGACAGGAAGCAGACTAGAAAGAAAAACAAATTTAGGGCGACTCAAGTTTGAACTGGCAAGATAAACATTAGTTCAGTACCAAATGATAAATTTGATAGGGAAAAAGATCAGTATTTCAGCTTCTGATTTTTATATGTCTGTCCCTGTCTCATTCCAACAACTCCAAAGATCTTCCTATTTAGGAGACAGCCTGTAAAATCTGCTGCTAATCTCAAAATTTGGTGACTCAAAACACCCAACACACTAGGAGACTATCCATATGCAAGCCACAAAACAAGCAATTCATGATTTAAAGATTATTATTAGAAAAATACTATGAAATTACAATCAACTCTTTCCTGGCATGCATGAGGAACCAAGGAGAGCACAGCAGTTCATCCATCTATGAGTAATAATAGAAAGTTATCACATTCATCGAATGCAGATTAGACATTCTTAAAATCAGAGTAAGCCTGGGCACACTGGTTCATGCTTGTAACCCCATCACTTTAAGAGGCTGAGGCAAGAGGACTGCTTGAAGCTGGGAGTTCAAGATCAGCTTGGGCAACAAAGGAGACCTTGTCTCTAAAAAAAAGCCAAAAAACAAAATTAGCCGGGCCTGGTGGTGCCCACCTGTGGTCCCAGCTAATCGGGAGGCTAGGGCCAGAGGATTGCTTGAGCCTAGGAGTTCGAGGTTGCAGTGAACTATGTTTGTGCCACTGCATTCCAGCCTGGGCAACAGAGCAAGACCTTGTCTCAATAAAACCACTTGAGACAATGAAACTTTCTTTAATAAAAGGTATGTCAGTAAGTTACAATGTGTCAACACAGAATAGTGAATGTCATTTCCTGTCTGTACTTGGGTGATTTTAGTTAGACTGCTGGCTAAGCAAATGCTAAATATGACTGCTGTTTCTTTACGGTAAAGCCATGTAATGGATGAAGCTGGAGTTGACTCTCCAACTCCAAATCCTAAATCAGATCACTTCTTGCTCAAAAGCCTCCAGTGCTTCCTGTCACCACTGGAATAAAACCCCAGCTGCTTGTCACAGCCTCTGAGGTCCTGGAAGGTCTGGCCCCGTCCTCCTTCCTAGCTGTCCTCATCAAGCCATGCTGACGTCTTCGATGCTTCTCAAACTCACCAAGCTTCTCCCTCAGCGCTCTCACGGCAGCCCTAGGGCTGTTCCTCCAGGTCTGCTCACGGCTGCTTCTCTCGTTATCTGGCTCTCTAATGTGACACCTCAGTGAAGCCATTTCTGATCACTGCACACTGCAATCAACCCGTCTCCCGATCGCTCTCTTACCTGGCCTTACTGCCATTGCACTCCCTCACCTAACACCACAGCCTGTTTGCTTAGTTATTTTTTGTCTCCCTCACTAAGCCCAATAAGCTTCATGCTGGAAGGCACTGTATCTTCTAGACTATTCCAGAGTCTCAACAGCGCCTAGCCCAGAGGAGGCCCTCACAGCTGCTGACAGAAAGCTCTTAAACACGGTGCTACCTGGCCCGTGGTGGGGGCTGGAGGAACTGGACATTCAGGAAAGGTGGCCTGCAGAATGCACAGGAGAGCAGAGAACCAAGGACAGGATTCTAGGGCTGCCGACATTTCAACAACAACGGCAGAAGAGGGGCTGGAGAAAGCTGGGACAGCCAATGAGCTGGAGGAAAATCAGCAAAGATTAAAACAACAATGAAGAGAAGGTATAAGCAAGTATAAGAAAGATAAGCTGTGGCCAGGTGAGGTGGCTCACACCTGTAATCCTAGCACTTTGGGAGGTAGAGGTGAGAGGAACTCTTAAGGCCAGGAGTTCCAGATCAGCCTGGGCAGCATAGTGAGAACCTGTCTTTACAAACAAATAAATTATTTTTTTAAAAAAGTTATAACAAGTAGGGTAAGTACTCCATTGTGTCCAATATTAGAAAAACATCACACATACAAAAAGGTGTTATTATTGTGATACATGCTTTGAAATAAACAGGATAAAGGAATAGAAAATAACAACTGGAAAGGTGGTGATGATGTAGAACGCCACGTTTTTTCTTTTTTTGACACAAGGTCTCACTCTGTCACCCAGGATGGAGTGCAGTGGCATGATCATGGCTCACGGCAGCCCCCACCTCCTGGGGCCAAGCGATTCTCCCACCTCAGCATTCCAAGTAGCTGGGACCAAGGACGTGTGCTACCATGCCTGGCTAATTTTTTGTATTTTCATAGAGATGGAGTTTGGCCATGTTGCCCAAGATGGTCTCAAACTGCTGAGCTCAAATAATCTGCTCATCTTGGCCTCCCCATGTGCTGGGATTACAGGCATGAGCCATGGTGCCTGGCCTATCACCTTCTTAAGTAGAATGAATACTGATTAATTAAACTGAGATGGGAATAACCAAAAGAGCTGGTCAGAGACAAGCTAGGGAAAGGACTCCAGGCACAGGGACAGCATGTGGACAGCCACACTGCGTAATGAGTTTCTGTGTCTCAGGCATGGGAAGGAGCCAGTGAAGGGAAGAGGAAAGGAGGTGGGTTGGGTAGGTCAACAGGGCTTCATGGATCATAGGAAAGAGTATGAGTTTTATGCGAAGTCACTGGTAGTTTCAAAATAGTTTGATCAAGTTTCAAGTAAGATGACTCTAGCAGTATGTAGAGGATACAATGAGGTTATGGATGACATGAGAGGGTGGCTTCAGAACCACAGTGGAGGCCAAGGCAGGAGGACAGTCAGGGTCAGGTGTGCATCACAAGGTCAAGGCAATCTCATCCATCCATTCATTCAACAAATATTTGTTAATATCTGTGTCTTGGAGGTTAAAATAAACAAAAGACAAGGTTTCTCTATTCACAGCTTTTACTAGCAGGGCAGACAGGCGACAATATATACAAAAGGAAAATGCATAGTGAGTAAGGGCTAAGGAGACAGTGACATGGGATAATGCGTGTGTAGAGAAAAAGGGCGACATTAGAACAGTCACTGAGAAGGGACGTTTTGGCTGACACCTGATTCGGGAGAAAGACTAGCTGTGTGATGATGTTGTGAACAAGCATTGCAGAGGCAGAGGAGCAAGGACAGAGCCTCGCTGCTGGAACAGCCTTGCCCAGGGAGCAGCATGTGGGCAGTTAGTGGGGGGTGGGGGAGGGGTGGGGGACTGCAGCAGGAGGGCAGGCCTGGCCTCCCTGGGGCATCTAGAGAGTGTCTGTGGGTGAAGGGCATCTGCTTGATTAGAGGAAAGGAAGATGCCAAGGAAAGCAAGTAGAGAAAGCTGAGGAAAGGTCTTAAAATGCTCACCATGCAGATAAACAAGATAAATTAGATAAGTCAGACAAACAAAAGAACTGGAAAATAACAGTTTTTTAAATTCTACTAACAGGAAAAATGCCACAGTAATAAGTAAGATGACTGGTCAGATTTAAAGCAACCATACCCAATAGGAAATCAATTATTCTGTGAAATGGCACACAAACAAAAACTCACTAAGCAAACAGAATCAGCATCACTCTGTTCACCTTTCATAAGGTGAGATAAACTGACCTAACTCCCAAAACTGCAGTCCAGTCCTGTCATGCCACGGGTGCCAGAGGCCAACATGCTTCAGAATGTGCATCGGGAAAGGCTGCACATCTCTGGGACAAAGCCTTATCCTATTTTGTACAGTTTACTCCCATAAAAAAATGAAAATAACGTAAAAAATTGCAACTACACTTACGTAGTCCAATGCTGTTTTCATGCTGCCCATACTTCTAGGTAGAGAGTGATATATATATATATACATTTAACCCAAACCCTTATTCTAATGTAAGATTATCCTAGTGCTCTAATGACCTTGACAAAATTCTGGAAAAAAATATCTCAAGACCTGGGGCTCTAAAGCTATTTTAGAATTAACTCTGAATAATTGTCCCAAAATATGAGTTTCTTGATTAATTGCTTAAGATAAGGTCTCCCTTTCCTTGTGGCCTCCAGTGGCTCCCTCTAGTTCCCATAATCACCTTTGTCTCATTCTTCTAAACCCTGGAAGGCTAAGAGAAAAATCAGAGATGCACCAATTCTATTACTTGAGGATTAGCTAAGAGATAACCCTTTGTATTCCATTACTGACCATTATTTGAGTAATTATTCAATAACTGCAGTACGTTTGAAAGATGCACTAATTGTTTTCTGAGGCTCATTCCTGCTCTGTATCAGAAAAAGTTAGACCTGCTATGGCCTTTAACATGGCAAATCTACATTTGGGTTACATGAAAAAAATGAGTAGTAACTTTTACTGCATTTCATTTTTTTCTTTCTCTAAATAAAAAGTAAAAGCTAAAACAAGAATAATTAGTCTGTTGAAGGTCTTACTGACTAACTAGAAAATTAGGACTCTATTTTTGACCAGATTTATGTCTTACAAGAGTAAAATTTCTGCATAATTTAGACAGAAAATTGGCAGGGGATGCTGTTCCATCTAATTTCAGCAAAATTAGCATTCAGCCACCTGAATTTTTGGCAGTATTCCAGTATGTTTATCCAACGCAATAAGTAGACAGAAAATAAAATTGACAATCATGCCTAAATGGGTAGTTTTTCTATCTGCCTCTTCCCTTCCTCCACAACACACACACACACACACACGCACACACATACCCCCGCATGAACATTTTAAAAAATGAGTGAATAATTTCAAAAGTACATTTCATGAATGGATTCATGGTTTTGCATTCTTCCTCTTATGCATATCAATTGCAGAAAGAACAAGAAAACCCACCCCCTTTTCAAAGTATAAAGAACCCTATTATAATGAGCTGACTCAATCTTGGTTTACTAGGGGTAACGATTTTTTAGAAATTGCTCATCCTCCAAATAAAGCAAATCAGTTATATTAGTTCCTCACTATCTGTGCTGATAGATGGAAATGATAGTGACAGCAATTCCAAATTCATTAGTAATTGCTTTGGAACACATCCTAATAAAAAGCTGAAAACCCACACAACTAATTTTTGCTTACCTTTCTCTCCTTGTAGAATTCTATTTGGTTGGTACAGAAGTGAAAAAGCCAAAAGGCACAAATCATGCATTTAATATGTTCTGAGCACCTGCCGTCTGTATGCCTTAAGCTCAGAGGAAATGACAAGTATTTATTCTTCAAGCCCATCTTAACTTGCGTCTAGCAGTGTGCAAGTTTGGTGGCTCTCAGACACTCCCGGCAGCTAGAACGGAACTGGCAAGGACAAGGAAGCATGATGTGAGGTTTGGAAGCCATGAGGAAAAGGCTGGCAAAAGAGGGGCTTCTGCTCAGCAAGTGTATCTTGTATACCTACTATGTGCTGGGTGCTAAGAAGGCAAATACAAAAAACACCCTCCAAACGTTTACCCAGGAAAAGCTTACAAACTAGGAAACAAACATGTCCTCTAAAACGTGGGAGTTTACAAACAGAATGTGATGCGTAGGACTCGCAATCAGAAGACAAAAGCCAAGAATCCAAGTAAGGTGAGACCAACATTGAGCGCCTGTTCGTTTAAGACAACAGCAAAGGCAGTACTAGAGGCCGCGTGGGGTTCTTAGTGTCTCAAGGAGCTACAAGGAACCACAGGATCAGACTCCTTTGATTTGAGCAAGATCACAATAGCTGCTAGATCAGGACAGAATTTTGGGAGTAAACAAAAACAGACACAGAAAGAAACTGGACAGCAATTGCAGCAACTCAGGAGAGATGACTGTGGTTGAACCAGACAGTCAGGGCTGTGACGGGGGTCCAATCCCCAGTAAGAGCAGAAGATCCGCACAGAGAGAAAGCCTACGGCTGCAATCCAGCCTGCAAATGTGATTTTTGTGTATGTGGTCTGCACAATGTTTTAAACATTTTAAATTCACTTCTAAGAGTTAAGAGCCCCAAAATGATTTTAAAATTTTATTTTTAAACTAAATTTCCTGCCTTTACTAAAACATCACAAGATCTAGGACTCCGTGCCCACATTCCTAAGCTGCTCAGTTAAGATGGGGCCTCTGGACTTCCCAGCTCCTCTTGGGATCTGTGTTTGCAACCCCTAACAAGAGAGCTGGAAGTGAACCTAGCCCAGGATTTTCTCAGTCAGCAATGTCCTAGGACTTGCTTGGATTCCTTACAGTTTTCTCTGGGAAAACCCAGCAGATTTTCTTTCAGAAAGCAAAGCTTATAGTTTTATAGGCACACCAGCAAGAATGTCTTACAGTACTGTTACTCACATAAAGCAATGCCATATACAAGTACATTTTGAAATGTTTTGACTGAAAAAAAATGTATAATAATTTTCAGCTGAAAAAAACCTGAACTACAGGAGATAAATTCTATAAATATGCCAATGAAATTTAATTAAAGCAGATGGGTTAAAATACATTTGATAAAATATTTACCTTAAGTACCTTTTCAGATAAGTCATATTTATATACTCATTCTATATGAGAAGCTCGACTGAAATTGACAAAAGGCAATTTATGCATCGTCACGGATGACTGCTAGACTGACTCTCCTTTTCCCCGGCTCTCAGAGGGATGTCTTCCAAATCAGAATTATAAGAACATAACTAATAGAACATTATAGAACTTAATAAAAATGTCAACTTGTCACCTCTTGAAATATAACTGAAGTAGAGCCACATGATACAACCCCACTTGTGAAGCAAAAAAACTGACCTCAAAACAAATATTCCTGACTCTTTGAAGCTGTACTAAATTTGACACTTTGGGAGAAAATGACAAGAAGTAAATGAAATTAAACTATTAAAAACAAAAAGTGTTCCAAAGTAAAATTTTACTGACTTTAAGAAACTAGGAGCACAGAGCCAGATTCAACACAGGGGTGTCTCTCCCCTCTGTGGCTGACACACACACTCCACGTTTCTCTATTACCAAACACCCATGAGCGTAAAAACGCAGCTACCACAACCCTGCCCTTTTCCTCAACACTGCTGTCCAGCCCAAGTAAATAAGTTCTTGTATTTAGTGACTGCATGAGAACTTACTATTTTCCAGACCTAACAGACACAGTCAGAAGGAAAGGATTTCACAGCCTCGAAGGAATCAGTGCAGGGGGAAGGATGCCCAGGACGATGAGGATATAGTGAGGTGGTGGCGAAGCAGAGGGCAGCGGCTCTTCCTCCTTTGTCAGATTGTGCCAAAGAGTGCATCTACCTTGATTACTCTACTTCACAGCCCACTCACTCTGAAACTCCATACTCTCTGACCTGCGCCAGCCATTCACTGCAAACACTTTCCCAAGGTTCCCTGTAGCATCTCATGTCCAGTTACAAATAATTTCTACTCTGCTGATCTGTACCACTTTTCTTCTTCTTGAAATGATATTATTCATTTAAAGTTTAATTCGACAAATACTGACTGTATGCCTATTCGATGCCAGACAGTAAATAACTACTAGACAGAGAGGAAAGATGTTCTACCTATCAACGAAGTTGATCCAGCAGGCAAAACATGGTCACTCATGCTTGCTGGATTCATCCTCCTAAAAGTCAGCTCTCCCAATGGAAATCTCTCAATGACTCCCACGCTGCCTGATGAACCTCACCTTCAGCTTCATATTGTGGCTCTCTATAATATGTTTCCAACTTAACTTTCACTCTCATCTTCCTCGACTTTTCTTCCTTCCAGCAGCACTGCACCACTTAACAGGTCATGAGCTTTCCATTTCTGTGTTGTTACATTGTTTTCTTTTTCTCTTCTTTGAGATGAGATCTTGCTCTGTCTTTCAGGCTGGAGTGCAGTGGTATGATCACAGCTCACTGCAGTCTCAAACTCCTGGGTCCAAGTTATCCTCCTACCTCAGTCTCCCAAGTTGCTGGAATAGCCACATACCAGCATGCCCAGCTAACTTTTTATTTTTGATTTTTTTTTTTTTTTGTAGAAACAGGGTCTTGCTCTGTTGCTCAGGCTGGTCTCAAACTCCTGGGCTCAAATGATCCTCTCATCTCAGCCTTCCAAAGTGCTGGGATTACTGGCATAAGGCACCATGGCTGGCCACTATGTTATTTATTACCTGGAATGCTTTTGTTCTCATACCTGTTTATTGAAATCCAATCTACTTTACAAGAATTGTCTCAAATAATAATTCCCTTCAACAAACTGCTCCCAATCTGATTTGCACTACCTATTCCCCAAATCCTCATGGCAGCTTCTAACTTTATGAGAACACGGTGCTAACTTTATGAGAACTGCACACTGTTTTGTACACAGTTGTTTATCTGAGTTATCCAGGATTAGGAAACTATAAGCTTATCAAAGGCATGGATTGTGTCTTAAATCGTTTTTGTTTTCTGAACCTTTTAATTTAAATCTATAAATATTCATCAGATAGTTATTATATGCATGGCATCACACTAAAAATATAGTGGATGCTTAAATATCTATTAGATTTAATTAAATTTAGACTGAATCATCTGGTAGTTTCCTGATAAGCGATGTATGGGAAGTAAATGTTTTCAGACTTCCTATGTCTAAAATGTCCCTATTCTACCCTCTGACCTAACAGCTTGGTTGAAAATAGAATTTAAGGTTGAAATTATTTCATTCAAAATTCTGATGGTATATACTACTATCTTCTAACCTTCACCACTACTACTTCATTCTTACTCCATTATGAATTGCAGTCCTTTGTATGTGACCTGCAAGCGTGTATAATTTCCTCTTAATCTCTGGTTTCTTCTAATTCCCAATAATGTGCCTTGGTGTGCATTTTTATTCAGTTATTGTTATGGGTACCTTTTAGACTCCTGTAATATAGAGATTTATATGCATTTCTTCTGAAAAACTTTCTTGTGTTATTTCTTTGATAATTTCATTTCTTTTAGTTTCATTGTTCTCTCTTCTTAGGACTCCTTTTAGTTGGCTATAGAACCTCATGAATTAATTCTGTAGTTTTCTCACATTTTTTTCACTCTCCTATTGTTCCTCTCTTTATCTAACTGTTTAGATTTCCTTGACTTTATCTTAAAAACCCCTCTATAGAACTTTTTCTTTTGGTTATTATATTTTTAATTTCTACTGTGCTCTGGGTCTTCAATAGCTTGTTTGTCTTTGACATTTTCTGCTCTTGTCTCTTGGAAGGGATATAGGTTAGGGATTTTTAAACTCCATGAATCTTTACACAGGGATGCCACAAATGATTTAACTTACCTAAAAAATATGTATATTGTTTTAAGTCATAGGACTCTAAGTTTTATTGTGTTGAAAAAAAAATGTTTCATTACTAAAAACATTTCAATTTCACATCTAAATACAGGTATCTTATTCTGGGATATAAAGCACTAAACAAGTTGGCCACCATCTACTGCAAAATCCTCTCTAACTAGCCCTCAATATAAACCCCACTTTCCAAGCAGGCTGTTCCAATGACTGGTCTTAAATGTGACCTCTGGTCCATCCAAGTTATGCAACTTTGGACACCTATTTAACCTCATTGTCCCTTAGCTGACACATCTGCAAAACAGGATTAAAAAAAAAAGCACCCCTTTCCCAGCTAAGGATAAACAATGTAAGAGCACTAAGCACAGGGCCTGACCCACAGTGAGTGCTCCTGAAATGTCAGGTGCTGTGACTACTACTGTTCCCTGTGGCCTATCTGTGTGATTCCCTCTCACCTGTTACTCATCCTTCAGGATGGAGCCCTATTGTGAGGAGAAGACAAGCCACAGACTGTGAGAGAAAATATATTTAAAAGGCATACCTGGTAAAGGACTGTTACCCAAATATACAAAAAAACTTTTAAAACTCAACAATTAAAAAAAAAAAAACAATCAATTTAAAAATGGGCAAAAGACCTGAACAGACACTTTGCCAAAGAAGATATACAGATGGCAAACAGGCACATGAAAAGATGAAAAAATGTTCCATGTTATATGTTATTAGGAGAATGCAAATTAAAACAACCAGATCCCACTACACACCTATTACAATGACCCAAATCTGAAACACTGACAACACCAAATGCTGGCAAGAATGCAGAGTGACAGGAACCCTCATTCCTTGATGGTGGAAATGCAAAACAATACAGCCACTTAGGAAGACAGTTTGGCAGTTTCTTACAAAACTAAACATATTCTTACCACAGGATTCAGCAATCACACTCCTTGGCATTTACCCAAATGAATTGAAAACCTATGTCTACACAGAAACTTGCAAACAGATGTTTAAAGCAGCTTTATTCAACTCCAAAAGCTTGGAAACAACAAAGATGTCCTTCATTTAGTGAATGAATAAACTGTGGTAATTCAGACAATGGAATATTATTCAACACTAGAAGGAAATGAACTATCAAGCCATGAAAAGATCTGGAGGAAACTTAAATGCATATTGATAAGAACTGAAAAGGCCACAGACCGTATGATTCTGATTGTGGCATTCTGGGAAAGGTAGAACTATGGATGCAGTTTTAAAAAAAATTCAGTGGACGCCAGGGGTAGACGGAGGGAGGGATGAAGAGAAGCAGCAAAGAGGATGTTGATGACAGTGTGACTACTCTGTGTGATACTACAATGGTAGATACATGTCTTTATACATTTGTCCAAACCCATGGAAAGTACAACACCAAGAGTGAGCCCTAATGTAAACTCTGGTCTCTGGTGACTATGAGGTGCCAACATAATTTCATCAGTTGTAATAAATGTGCCGCTCTGGTAGGGGATGTTGATAGTGGGGGAGGTGTGGAGGGAGCAGGCAGTGGGTAAATGGGAACCTTCAGTACTTTTTTTTCAATTTACTGTGAACCCAAAACTGCTCTAAAAAATAGAGTCTACTAAGAAACAAACAAACAAAAAAGATGCAGCTCAGGTTCTACCCTCTTCTGATATGCCAATCCACAGAAATCTCTACTTTTTCTCAACTCTAAAGAACTTGCTGACATTTGATCCTTAATCATATAATGCTTTAAACCGTAAGAGAAATCCCCGTCTTATGTCTCCAATTAGAAGCTCCCAGGGATGCCATTTTATAGCTTTTGACAAACCCCATAATGCCTAGTAAATTACAAAAAAGAAAAGAGAAATGAAAATGTTCAATTAAGCAAGGCTTCTTTTACTTCGGGAAAATATTGTTACTGTACTTGTGTTTCATTCCCAAAGTCTTTGAAGAAATGTGCGCACAGCTAATGCTCTGTCTACAGGGCCCATCTTCTTAGTTGTCCTCTGGGTCTTAGTTGTCCTCTGGGTTATTTGAATACTATGGTTAGAGTCTCGTCCTCTCTCTGTTTCACATACAAACGCTCTAGTCCAGAACACTGCCGAGTCTCCTAGATTCTCCCCACAGCCTCCATCGGGCCCTGCCGCTTCCCTCTATAAGCCCCTCCAATCAGCAGCCTGAGTGAGACTTAGTGTGCTCTACTCCTCCAGCACAGGGTGTCCCACCTCCCAGTCCTACCTGAAACCCTCATCGTGGTCTAGAAACGCCCTCCCTACTAGGACATTTTTATCTCCCTCTCCCTCATTCAGGTCGAGTTGCAATTTTCTCCCGAATCAGTGAGAAGTCTTCCAGCTTCAAGCCTGGGATTGGTGCTTCCTCTGTGGAATGCGCTTCCCCTGTGGGCCTGCAGGGTCTCTCCCTCATTCCCTAAGTCCCTATTTAATTCTCACTTATCAGAGACCACCTCCCAGAATAACCTATCTAAAATGGGAACCCCCCCAATATTCTCTGGCCCTCTACTTAGCTTTATTTTTCTTCTTTGTGTGTATGTATTTATTTATTTTTATTTTTTTTTTGAGACGGAGTCTTGCTGTTGCCCAGGCTGGAGTGCAGTGCCATGATCTTGGCTCACTGCAACCTCCACCTCCCAGATTCATGCGATTCTCATGTCTCAGCCTCCCGAGTAGCTGGGATTACAGGCGCACATCACCATGCACAGCTAATTTTTGTATTTTTAGGAGAAATGGGGTTTCACCATGTTAGCCAAGCTGGTCTCGAACTCCTGATGTCAAATGATCCACCCTCCTTGGCCTCTAGAAGTGCTAGGATTACAGGTGTGAGCCCCCTGCTGGGAGGCTGAGGCAGAAGAATTGCTTGAACCCAGGAAGCAACAGTTGCAGTGAGCTGAGATCATACCACTGCACTCCAGCCTGGGTGACAGAGCAAGACTCTGTCTCGAAAAAATAATAAAATTAAAGAATGGAAGGACATTAAGATTTTTATATAAGGAGGGAATGACTACCGCATTTCTTCGACTCTAAGATGCCATCAATTATAAGACACACTTACTTATGTGCCATTAAGGAACAAACTCCTGCCAATTAAATTATGACAATGCATTTTTATCACTTAGGTATTTTATTTCACACTAACTGAACACGTACTTAGATTTTCTTAATAGATCACTCATCCACACATTTTTAAAAAAGTGAAGTAAGTTGGTTAAGGCAATCCAAAAGCTTCTTTCCTTTCAGTGTCTAATTCTTCTGAATTATTTTTCAACCCTGAGTTGTCAGAATCCACGCCTTACCACACAGTATCAATCTCTATGCTATCGAGAGTGTTAGAAAGACAGCATTTTGTGCTCAATGAGCATCTCTGGGATTTTCCTACAAGCCACTGACACTCATTCTACAGGTTTCGGTGCATGTGTGCAGGCAGTGACAACCATGTCATGACAGCTGCTAGGCAGTGACTGTGAGATGCATTTGGATTTCAAAAATGCTAAAATACGGGGGGAAAAAAGTGCATCTTCGAATCCATAAAAGATGTTTTTTTTCCACAATATATAATAGCCCAATAATAGGCTTAAGATGTTTTCCATAATTTCATAGTTTGTAATGCACATTCTTTTTCTGTACGGGCTTTTTTCTTTTGTTCCCTGCCGCTTTGAGGATTGAGGAGCACAGTGGAAAGAATCATCGCTAGAGACCTGTGAAAGACAGCACTGATGTGTGCATGTGTGTGTGCAAATGCTGGACATTTTCACTATCACTTTGCCACTGTGAATACTGTTCTACTTTTCTTTCTACTTGGATTTGGGGAGGAGGGAAAGAGACAGGAACCCAGCTCAGAAACTCCCTGCAGATGTTATCACAACTGGAACAGTCACCTTCAGTCACAGATCTGCTGTCCAACAGCCCAACTGAGGCGTCGCCAGTAGTCACATCAGAGTTCGCCGTGTAGCCTTTGGCTCCACAGTGGGTATTTCCCTTCCTCAGGTGGGTGCTGAACCGGGGATGCATGAAGCTGCTGCACCGGGGATGCAGAGTGAGAAAGATGAGATCAAACTCTTTCCACTGTGTGCCTCTATCCGGAATGTATTTCATGTAACCACTTGTATGTGCAGTGAGCTGACATTTTAAAAAACAAAATGACACAATGTTTGCATTCTTACAGTTAATTCCTATGTACATGTTAAGTGTTTCAATAACATGAAATATAAAAGTAATCTTGAAGAGAATACAATACCTACTTACTTCAGAGTAGCCAGAAATTTGTTTGGTTTGCTTTATCTTATCCCCTCTTCTTTCAAGGCAGTAGGCTATGATATCCAACCATAAGGATTTAGGCAGCATTGGGTTTCCTTCTAGTCTTGCTCATTTAATATTAAGTGGAACATAAGCTAGGCAAGGAGGTTCATGCCTGTAATCCCAGTGCTTTGGGAGGCCAAGGTGGGAGGATCACTCGAACCCAGGAGTTCAAGACCAGCCTGGGTATAGTGAGACCCCCATCTATACAAAAAATTTAAAAATTAGCTGGGCATGGTAGTGCATACCTGTATTCCCAGCTACTCTAGGGGCTGAGGTGGGAGGACTGCTTGAGCCTGAGAGGTCAAGGCTACAGTGAGCCAGGACTGTGCTACTGCACTCTAGCCTGGTCAGAGCAAGACCCCGTCTCAATCAATCAATCAATCAATCGTACATAAACCAACATCAGCTACACACTTGTATTTTGGGCTAAGAATGATGGGGTTAACACAACCGGTCTGTACATTGGGACTGCTTCAAGTTAGAGAATACAGGAATGCTTTGCTTTGATTGGTGATTCTGGTTACATGTTTAAAACATAACCTTGGACTCATAATCAATCTCTCTCCTCTCTCCCTCACACCCTGCTTCTCTTTCTCTCAGTCTGTCTGTCTCCTGACTTTTGGATATTTGCTGCGAAAAACATTTAATCAGTACTTCCGGCATGTGTGCTATCTGATGGAATACTGGCTAGTCGAGATGCCATTCTCCTTCTCTAGTGGACTGTACAAGGTTGGCCAGTACACACGGTATTCAATGAGCTTTTTGTGTTTCCCAAGAAGGGGAGAAAAGAGAATTATCAGCCCAGGTGAAAATTAATACTGCTCTTTAGTGCACAGATCTATTCCTTACACTATTTTAAACAGGATCAACTGTCACACTGACTGATATAGGCAGCAAGTTCACCTCCTTTCACTTTTTAAAACAATGACTATATTCCTAGTATTGACTATGCTCCTTGTTAAATGTCTAAGACTCAGTTTTTCCAAAAAGTAACTAAAATATAAATCCATAGGGGATCTCTGCATTTCGGTATCTCCACACAGGGTGTTATAATAATTTTCTTGAATAAGAATAATTACAGGAAAATATATTCTGGTTCCCTATCTCTAGCACTTTGCACTCCTCGAGGACCCAGTACATCTCTATTATTTCACCTGCCACATTGCATTGTAATGAATTCATTTCTGTTTTTGTCTTATCCAAGAGGCCAAAGACAATATAACGATACTTGGAGCAGGTAGGAACTGTCAGAGTCATTTGCATATCTAGTCCTTTACATATAGTTAACTGCCCAGAAATGTTTGTGGATCAAAGGAAATAAGCACTCAGTATTAATACTTGTTGCCTGATTGATTACCCAGAACTAATTTACATAATAAAATTGCAGAAAACATGGGCTTTTTATCTAAGAAATCCATTTAAAAATCTTCAAGGTATAATTACCATTTTCTGGCTTTTTAGAAACTTCATGAAAATCTGTGGTCTATTTTATAGTCTCATCATGTCAGAAATGTAGAATAACTGAGAACCTGTCCCTGTGGTCCACCGGACTTAAATGATGGGCTCGGATTCCCTGAGATGCCAGGTCACAATTAACCGAATTTCAAGTATCCATTGAAAATCTAACGCAGGGGAAAATAGTAAGGAAACTCTGTGGTAACGAACTTTAGGGTCAACTGGAATATAAAATGGCAAGTGATTAGAAACAGAGTTTCTTGGGGTTCAAGGACCAAGTCTGCCATTGATGAACAGTGGTACATACAGAAGTTACCTGACTTCATAGTAACTTCATTCCTCATCAGTAAAATGAAGATAATAATAAAACCGACTCTGAGTGATTATGAGGTGAATTAAATGAGATAATGTGATACATATTAAACAGTCAATGCATTTTAACTACCACGCAGGTGGATTAATTAAATATAATATCCAAATAAAGCAAAAATTGAAATCACTAGGCAGTGTTGCTATTATTATAGTATTAGATGCTCTTATTGGCATCAGATGGCAACAGATTTCACTGGTATTGTAGAGTCAAATTAAGTTCTTCTTATTCTATTCATAGAGTGCAGCACAGATTTGGTAGATACAATTCTGGAAAAAGAAAGCTACGGGACTTACAAAGATCCTTTTCCCTCTAGAGATATTAACATCTTATATGTGCTACAAAAACATAAACCCTTAATCTATAGAACTGCTGACTGCTTATTAATCAAAATTATTTTCTCAGCTGGATTCTATTTCTTAGGGAAAACATGACCTATTCTGATCAAATGGTGCTTAAATGCTGATGACTGTACTCAGGTACTTCTCCCTTAGTGTTCAACACAAAATAAATTTGATTGCTGAGCTACTATATAGAATTAAGTTCCCATTAACTAAACAAAAAGAGGCAATTGTACTGCAGTTTAATACACTAGTTATGGCTTTAGAAAGGCACTGAACATACACATTTACCTTTTGTTCCAGATGACTGTGTTAGAGGAGCAGAAAAATGAATTTGTACTTCCTAATCTAGAAATAGGGCTAAACAAGTCTATATGCGAAATGATCTGACATTTAGCATTTTCAATAATAACCTATTGATGGATGATGAAGTATCTGTTACATATAATTCAAATAAGTATATATTTCTCTTTTTCCTCCCTTTCTATGCAGCGACCTCTTACCTATATATATATCTTGCTTACGTAACTGCTAGCCTTTTAGGATTTCTCTTAGGCTGTATCCTTTTGTTTGTTTTTTTTGTTTTGAGACAGTGCTGCTCTGTCGCCAGGTTGAAGTGCAGTGGCTCAATCACGGTTAACTGCAGCCTTGACCTCCCTGGGCTCAAGTGATCCTCCCACCTTGGCCTCCTAAGGAGCTGAGGCCACAGGCGTGTGCCACCCATCCTACTATTTTTTTTTTTTTTTTGTAGGGTCATGGTCTCCCTATGTCCCAAGACTGGTCTTGAACTCTGGGGCACAAAAAATCCTTCTACCTCGACCTTCCAAAGTGCTGGGATTATAGGTGTGATGAACCATGCTTGGCCCTAGGCTGTATCTTGAACATTTATACAGACATGTAATTTCTTACTTGAACCCCACTCTGACTTTTTGTTCTCTTTTCTTGTCATGTCTGGACTTTTTTTTTTCCATCTTACTACTTTAGAACCACTGTAAAATAAAGCCTAGCTCTTAAAGCGCTCTTAAATGAGCAGAAAGAGTTTTCCATATTCTTATTAGTAATGTTGATTAAATAACACAGCCTTATTATTTTTTAAAAGTAAAAAATACAGATAAGCAAGGTCAACATTAAAAAAACATATAAGGCCAGGCCTGGTGGCTCACACATGTAATTCCAGCACTTTGAGAGGCTGAGGTGGGTAGATTACTTGAGCCTAGGAGTTCAAGACCAGCCTGGGCAACAAGGGGAAACCTTGTTTCTATAAAATTACAAAAATCAGCTGGGTGTGTTGGCACATGCCTGTAGTCTCAGCTAACCTGGAGGCTGAGACAGGAGGATCACCTGAAGCTAAGAGACGGAGGTTGCGGTGAGCCAAGATCACGCCACTACACTCCAGCCTGGGTGACAGAGCCAGACCCAGACACTGCCTCAGGAATAATTTTTTTAAAAAAGCCCAAAACAAACAAACAAAAACATCCATAGTCTTACCATCCAGAGGCACTACTTCCTTGTATGCATCTTACTTCACACAATCATTCCTTAACTGCGAAGAACTGAATTGACAACAGTAGTCTATTAATAGATTTTGGAAGATTGTTAGCAAAAAAAAAAAAAAAAAAAAAAATCAGAAAAAAAATTACTTTTCTCAATTAATACAAATGAAAAGATTCTCATAAATAAAACATTTTCTAATATTTAGAAAGGAAATCCTTCTGAGTGGATAAAGAAAACAGTCTGTATGGCAAAAACCTCCCTTAAAAATCAAACTTAAAATACAGTTATTACATTAAATTCAAGTTTCTGCAAATTTTGCTTTGCAACAAAACAATAAATATTCTCTTCAAGACTCCATTTCTAACAGTAGGGTCAAATGCAAAACACTTAAAAAAATTCTTCTGTAGGGATGAAAATTTTGCCATGAGCACATGCTTTCAACTGCACGGTGTAACCTACTTTATAATATGCCTACCTCTCCAGAGGTCAGGCATCAAGAAGTCTCGATATTTCAGAATATAGTTCTCTGAACCTGCAAACAAAAGCTGCTAAATGACAGCTACCAGTCCGTTGGCATTACTTGATAAGAGAAAGGGCCCCAGTCTTAGGCCATTACCTAGAGCGTCGAGAGCAGAATGACAGAAGACCCCAGAAGGATTAGAAAAACCATTACAACATTCATCCTTATCTGTTCTAAATCACCAACACAACAGTTCATGGTTATTAACACAAGGGCAATCCTACAAGCTTCACTGGCCCACCTAGGAATTATAGTAATTATTATTTATAATGACACCCTTGAGTCAGCAGGCAAAATATGTCTGAAATACTCTAGTTAGGAAATTCATAAAACCTGTGACACAATGTGAAGATGTCCATAAATGCATTGAAATCGCATTTTTTGACACAAAAGGTAAAATTAGATGAAAAACTCATTTGTGACCCACTCAGTTACCTAAAGACACAGAATAAAGGCAATTCGGCTACGGTGTAACAATTTCAATTAGCTCACTCAAAAAATTCTTAAGCACTTCCTACGTGGCACTAGGTACCAGGTACTGAGACACAGCAGTGAATAAAATAGGCAAGAATGCCTGACCACATGGAAATTATGTTTTAGTGGAATATACAAAACAGTAAGAGTAGTTTTTACTTCCTGGTCATTTCATTGTAGAAGGTCAAAGGTCTCTAAATCAGAGTCTTTACTCCCACATTATAGCTCTAAAATAAGCACAAATGGAAGAGCTCTTAATCCTCTGTTTTACAGCCAAGTTTTAAAGACCAGTCCCCTTTAAAATAAAATGTTAGAGGCAGTAAAACAAATAATTCTTCATCAAAAATTCAGAACTAAAAAAAAAAAACAGGGTGGGGGGACAAAAAAACCAATGTCCAGATTTCGAGGAACAAATCTCTTCCCTGTGATTCCAAGGGTGATGACACTTTGAAACATATCCCATTATTTCTGCAAATTCTTTGTTACTGATAATAAAGAAAAGGAAACTATGCCTCTTCATAAGCAAAACATTATTATAACTCTTATTTTATTATCATAATTTTTATACTTTCTTTTATAAATCTGGTCAGGTGGTACCTATTATCAACTACATATGTTAACATTTATTTTATTACAATTTAAAGAGGAAGAGGTTATAGCTGATTTTTATGGAGTCTGAAAAGATTCTGGGCATTATCTGGCGTTGAAATATAGAGCAATCATTTTGTAGATTAGTTGTTGGGCAACTCATAAAATATTTTGATTCCAAATTATCTACAACCAAGTATGGAGAAACAGAGATAGCGGTGGAGGAGGGAAGAAAGGACATTTGGGAAGAGCAGTGGAGGGGACAAAAGAGAGGCAGAGTTGGAAATTGATCTTCCACATTTTCAAGCCTAGGCTTCAGAGGTGACAATTCTTAAACATTTAGACAACTAGCAAAGGACTACTTGAGTGACTTCAACCACCACCACGATGGAAGATGTTTAGAAAAACACGTGGAAAAAGGTCAATGTTCGTGGAGAATGGAGAGTAGAATGAGAATGACAATTACATGGCCACTATGGACAAAATAATTTGTGCTTAATATCCTCCCCTTTGCAAATTTAATGACTCAAAATCATTTGAAATTAATTTTAAACTCATGAATATGAAAGATGAGTATATAACACTAACTCAGAATGTGTTCTCTGAATCTTCAGACTGAATGAGTGCCCTCCACAATACCTGGGCATGACCAGTGCTTGTTTCTCTCTCATTCGATAAGTCAGTCACATACTTACCCCATTGTTGGGATCTTATTGTTTTCTACGTTTAACCCCCACCCCATCTGTAATATTTTCTATGGTAGGGCACCTTCATCTTTGGATTCTCAACCTCTAGAATACCACTACTGGTAATAAATATACACGTTGAACCAAACGGAAAAATACTCTTAATTCTCTCTGACATTGTTAATATTACAATGCTGTAAAAGTTGTTAAGATAAAGTAAATTTACCCATGACTAAAAAGTAGAAAAGTTTAAAAAGTATTGCTCACTACTTAAACTTGACAGAACTGAAAATTTTATTTTAGATATAATGGGCTCAAATTCAGATTCTACAAAGGAAGAAAAAAATAGAATTACTGAAGTAACTGTATTAGTGGGTAAGTTTTAAAGACATATTTTGTTTTAATTTTCAACTGACCAGAGTTACTATACAGATTTTAAAAGAACTTATTATAGATGTAATGCTGAACCTCGGTAATAGACAATAATAACTCATGTAAGAAGCAGCAACAATTGCTCACAAATAAGAAGCTAATCTCATGAAGCCTTTTAAGAACATTTTGTTCTTTTAAACTGTAAACTACAAGTACTTTGCAATTCTTGTTGATAATACTATGGACCTGGGAACAGTTTTTCCTAATTAGATGCTTGAAAAGGGATTTTCAGCCCAAATGAATCATCAACATTTTGAATTAACGAAGTTTAACTTTTACTCAATCAAGTATGGCAGGACTTACTGAACAGTCACAAAATGTACAACATTGTGGTAGCCAATCCACTTCTTCCTTGGCTTAATAAATAAAAAAGATTGATATATTAAAAGATGAACCAATAACCCATTGAGGGCAAAAGTAAAGAGAGGAAAATATCATATAATTATTTGGGTCACTCCAAGAACACCTACAAATTAATTCACCCTTTCTCAGTCAGGTCAGTAACATCAAAAGTTAATCTAATTTTTTTAAAGATCAGAGAGCTTCAATATTTATAAACAACACAATCCTTTCTAAAAGCAAAACTTTATATGTAATTATGAAAGGCAGTTGCCCAGGCTGCTCCTGAACTCCTGGGCTCACCCAGTCCTCCCAACTTGGCCTCCCAAAGTGCTAGGATTACAGGCGTGAGCCACTGCACCTGGCCTTACCAGGGTTAAGAGATTATTACAATCTCAGCATATTCTTCAATTAAACTAATCAAGGTATTAAAATAGTAAAAAAAAAAAAAAAAACTTAGCCTTTTTTTTTTTTTAGACAGAGTTTCGTTCGGTTGCCCAGGCTTAAGTGCAGTGGCATAATCTTGGCTAACTGCAACTTCTGCCTCCCAGGTTCAAGCGATTCTTCTTCCTTTGCCTCCCAAGGAGTTGGAACAACGACGCCTGGCTAATTTCTGTATTAGTAGAGGTGGGGTTTCACCATGTTGGTCAGGCTAGTCTCGAACTCCTGACCTCATGTGATCCACCTGCCTTGGCCTCCCAAAGTGCTGGGATTACAGGCATGAGCCACTGCGCCTGGCCAGAAATTGTAGTTTTCAAAGACAACCATGTATGTTTGTTACAAATAATTAAAGTCAGACAAGAAACACTCCATTTTTATAAAACAGGTTAACACCTCCATATATCATTGTCATCAGGACAAAACATATTCACATGCATTTACCTGTTGCTTACAACTAAGCCAAGGTGAGATCAGACCCAAGGTGGTGAGTCAAGGCTGAGCCATTATGTCAGAACCTTGCCTGACCTGCCAGAGGGTCCACATGTGTGTCCACACCGATGTAAGCTTTCCGGTTCCATTTCATGAGTAAATGTATCATTAACTTAGTTCTTTAAAAGATCAGCAAAGAACTACAATTGTAGTTAAGTATACATTTTTGAAGTTTAAAAACAGACCTGTATCCCAAGGTTCCCAGAAAACACATTAAGTTGCCAGTATTAGTTAATACCTCTGTGATCTCCCAAGGGTTGAATTTGGTACCCTATACATTTGAAAACGTGAATTTTAAAAAATTATTTATATAGTTGGAAGCTTACAAATCTAGAGTATTTCTCACTTTTAATAGCATAAAACAGTAGTAAGATAAGGTACCAGGGAACTAAATTGGCATAATTAACCCAAAAGTAGAATCCTTAGCCATGTATATTTTCTAAACAACTTAAGTTTTAAGTGAGATGTGAACATGTTTGTGTGATATGATACAGTGAAACAAATGTGACGAGAGAACTAGAGATTTTTCCCTAAGTTTTAAAATTCATCTCCCTCTCTCAACACAAGAAAAAAAAAAGCACAGATAGTATTGTATTGGGGTGGTGAGATTATAAGCATTTTTCTTGTCCACTTTCAATTTTTCTGTAATGTTACAAATATTTAAAAATAAAAAGAACAGATTTTTAAAGAATATTTGTTCACTCACAGGATCACTACCAAGATAATGCATTCGTAACTTCTACCAAAAGAAATGAGTTCCATGCTATGAAAGGTTAAAGAGAAAATGGTAGACATGCTCACATAAAGATGTGCAAATGACCTACACACTTGACTTCTATGTTTGTTATTGTTGGATAGGCAGATCCCCAGACTTAACAAGCAAAGCTCACAGGAAATTTCAAACTCCTAAATGAAAAAGCAAGCGTAGACACTTACTAAGTCAAACCAGCTACGTTATAGAACGAAAACCCCATACTACTCAGACGTCCTTCTAAAATCAAAACATGCTAGCAGAGAATTGCCGCTTTCTTCCATGTTTCTGTACCAATATACTTTCTCATCAGGTTAGCACAGAATAAAACAAACTTGAGGTACTCTATCAAAAAAGAAGTTTTGGCTTTCCACTTGTCCCTCACACTTTCTCATACACCACCCTGGCACCACATTCGGAACAATCACAAACACTGTCTAACGATGATATATTCAAACTTAATCATGTTGATAGTCAAGACCTTGACAGCGTTCTTTTTAATGGCATTGGTATGCTCAAAGAGAATCTTATTTTAATGACATGATAGCCTAAATGTTGTCAACTATAAGAGTTCAACTGTCTGAAGTTTTCTGTTTCTATTAAATTTTACAAAATTCAAGTACAAATTATCCTTTATACCTTGTAATACTCCTTTATTTTCAAAATGAAATTGAGCAGTTCCATTATAACTTCATATCAAATGTTAGCTTTATACAAATTTCTTAAGATATCTAGCCTTGGTTTCTGTATTAAAAAGTCAATCATGTGCAAAAATTCAATTTTTCCCCATTTATTCTAATACAATGGATGATCAACTACAGCAATATTTGTATAGTTATCCAAAAAATTGGGGGAATCCATATTTTGTTTGTATTTAAAAGCAGGGGGGTACTCTTTTTAAAACAGTTGTATCATCATGCATCAGCTACTCTATTGAATACAGATGAAAAACAAACAACTCTTGGGGAAGTGGGCTTTTTTTTTTGCTCTACAGCAAATACAGCAATAATTCAAAAATAAAAGTCAGAAAAAAGTGATTAAGCTCTTTCTGAGATATTTTAAACATAAAGATGTGGCACATACTGGAAGAATAAAAGTTAGCATTGATTTTCATGTAGTAATATTGCAGAATACAGATATTAAAGTTCCACCCCACCCCAAAGTACACAAGAGTCCATTTTCATAAAACACCCAAAACCTATAATAGAAAGGTAATAAGCAGACACATAAACCATATTCATATTATTTCAGATGTGAAACAAAGAAATTTTAAATTACATCTGACACCCTGTTCTTCTCACTACTCTATTGTTAAAAAAACTTTTTTTAAACACCAAATTGAATGAGACACTGCTTTATTTCTGTTCACATACCAGGAATCAAGGATACAGAATGTTAGCCTCCAACATGAATGATTTTACTACTGGAGATTTCTGCCATACTCGAAGAATGTAAATATAGTTGCTTATATTTAATGACTTTTGTTTACTCACATAGAAAGAAAAAATTTTAATAATGATAGCATGAGTCCTGTATAGATAATTTATAATACAGTAAGAGAAACTAATGTTATTAAGTGGTTTAAATGTAGAATCTGGGAGATACAAGTCTTCTAATAAGCCTATTATTTATGACAGATCAAGACACTGCTCTAATTATGCATTTTAACTGCTTCTGTTATCTCTACAGTGATAAGGCTGAGATAAAATGAACTCCAAGTGATTTCTAAGTATTTCAAGAAGTAACATTGTATCATAACATCACTTGAAAGCAGAATACCTTTTATATGTTCCAGTATGTAAAAGTGACATTTAGGAGTGAAACACCAATAACTTAGTAATAAACTCTGATCAAGGGACTGCCAACCATCTGTTTACACACCTATTATTTAAGTGAGGACAGAGTATAAGAGTCAACAATCAAGTCAACAATCAACACCAGGCAGTCATCTCAACGTGTTATGCTTTTATTCAAATAGTTTTACTTAACAAACCACCTACATTATTCATCAGCACACTGTTATTTGCAAAGTCCTGGGAGTTAAAAAGATATTAAGGTATCTGTTTGCTATTTGGAATATGACTTGATAATCATCTATATTTTACAGAAAAGAGAGGTTTGGAGAAATGGAAGAATGAGGTTAAGATAGCACAACGTTCACAATGGAAAAGTCCCACAAGTTTCTAACTCACGAACTGGTCATCTGATTCTACGAAACAGCAATAAAGAAATCTACCACATTAGGACCCAAATAAAACCTAGTCTAAAACCTTTTCACAATTAACATTAATTCAGTGATAGTTTGTTTATTCAATGAGCAAAAACAAATTCAAGTAGACAGAAGTACTTAATTATAATAAGGCTTGAGAAATCTGACAAGATACAAGAGGCAAACATTTCTTTTATTAAAATTCCTTCGAGTTTGAATACTGACAGTTGAAATTATTAAGTAAACAGGCCACCACTGTTAAGGAAGTAAAATAAAACAAATATGAATGTAATCTATTCCAATTCAAGTCTGACAAAAATTGTGATTCTTGGAGATGGAAAATTATATCTTTATATTTTAATATATCTATTAACTAGCATGATATTCTTAACAAATGTTCCCTGAAATAAGAGAAATGTGATTTCTGCTTAGCTCTGGCATTTAAGCTTTTTGGTCATATGACAATGTCAGAATTAAAAAAGAAAAATCACTTTTTAAAATAAGTAGTTTATTTAAAAAAAAAAAACAAACTTCAGTCTTCCAAATTTTCTCCAACAATATTCAACTAACAATATCAGCCATTTGGCTAAAATCTCAAGATTTAAAAATGCAAATGCTTACAAAAAAGACTATAAAACCTTACCTGAAATATTCTCTGTAGTAATCATTTTCAAACTTTGGTAGTGATCCACAGTAAAAGGTATTTCACATTTTTCACGCTTACATATAGGTTTGCACAAATATATCTGTCTAAGCGCAACAAAAGTTGAAATAATACCTCGTCTTACTAGGAGATATGTATTATTTAATTTTTTTAAATGCTGTTTTCAACTCACTAAACTGCTTTAACAACCATTAATGGATCATGACCTGAAGTTTGAAAAACACTGCTCAGAAAGTTTAAATGGGGGAGGGGAGGTATCAAAGAAAGCTGATAAAGTACTTAATTAACTTTGAACAAAAATATTTTGGATAATAGATGGCTAAAAAGTAAGAACTTTTAAAGGCAGTAGGGTAATAACCTCACTCTCAGTAGCCCACATACTACATTATATTTCTTAATAACTAAAGTGGAAAGGACAGAAAAACTATCAAATAAAACTACTCTTCCCTTCTACTTCAAAGTAAAGCTAATTATGTATTTTATTAATTAGATTTCAGATAGTAGACATTATTAACAAAGCCAAGGAAGAATTAAGAAATATATAATACGGCATTGCAGTAAAGAAAGAGTAAAAAAAAGAAATTTAAAAAAGAAATCTATAATGTCTGAGACAGCTTCTGGCCTAGAAAAGAGCTCCTGAGAATTATCCAGGGATTCCAACTTCCCTCAAACAGAAAGCCACTAATATCCTCCAGATTGGCTGACCCAACCCCTAACCACCTCAAGAAAATGTTTACATTAAAGCTGGGTTCAAATGGAAGGTCAGTTAGCTTTACAATTTGGGAAACCAGCAACAGCGTTTTAGCTACAGTATAAATCACTGTTAAAAAAATTATTAACTTTCTAAATTGACAAAAACTCTATTTCAGTGCTACCAAATTTCCTTTAAATATTTGGTAAAATAAGCTTTATTTCAAGAATGTTTCACCCACGATTCAAAAAACTTCAGATTTAGCCATATTATTGTAAAGAATCACAACAATTAACTGTGATTTTCAACTCAATTCTGAATTTTAAAATGGTAGCTTATATTAAGTAAACAAGATAAGGCATTTGTACAAATTCAGATTTGTTCTTTAGAACTTGTTTCTGTGAATAATTCAGAATAGATACCAGAAGATTATTTTCTATTTCTTTATACGATACACAAAAATCAATATGATTTTATTTGGAATAAGATGGCCAAAAATGTTTTTATAATTTAAATCAGAGAACAAAATACACAGCATAAAAAGCTCAACTTCAGGAACAAAGAGGCGAGAAAACCCAACAAATGAACCAAGCATTCACATACACACACGTATGTTTAATTTTTTTAATTTTTAAAATTAAAAAATTATTTATTTATTCAAGAAACAAATAAATTTTGTCATGCATGCCAAAGTGCAGTGCTGTGATCACATCTCACTTGCAGCCTCAATCACCTGTACTCAAGAGATCCTCCCATTTCAGCCTCCCAAGTAGCTGGGAATAAAAGCACATGCCCCCATGCGCAGCTAATTTTTTTTTTTTTTTAATAGAATGGGTCTCCCTACCCTGCTCAGGCTGGTCTTGAACTCCCGGGCTCAAGTGATTCTCCTGCCTCAGCCTCCTAAAGCACTGGGATTACCAGCAGGAGCCACCGCACCCAGCCTAAGTTTCAAATTATTTGACACTCACATCAACAAATGAAAAATCCATTCTAGAATATGAAGGGGGAGTAAAAATATATAAAATATTTTTCTATGTACATATAGGGGAACAATGTCATTAAGCATATACAGTCAACCCTCCATATCTGTGGGTTCCACATCTGTCATTCAACCAACCACAGACCAAAAATATCCGAAAAAAATAAAAAATAATAGCAATAAAAACAACACAGTATAAAGACTACAGCATTTATACTGTATTAGCTATTATAAATAATCCAGAGATAATTTAAAGTCTATGGGAGGATATATGTAGCTTTTATGAAAATACTATACCATTTTATCTAAGGGACTTGAGCATTTGAGGACTCTTTATGGGGGGCTCCTGGAATCAATGCTCCATGGGTATGAGGGACCACAGTACTATAACCCCATTCCCATTGGTGCTCTGCATGCACATTATCATTTAAATACCTTCAAGGCTAGCATTCATTTTACAGGTGAAAACACCGGGCTTGGGAGGACCACAGAACTTGCTCACATGTACAATTAACATAAGTAATACCAGGACCGCACATCCTGCAAGATTTCAGCAAGGAAGTGGTAGGACCATTGCTTGCTGCCACTTCACTATCACAAACTGCTTAAGAGACCAAGCCCCAGATGGGGTCTATAGAAAACTGAGTATCACTTTCCCCTATGAGAAAACCAAGACTGATAACCATATTTTACATCCCCCATTACCTTAGCCAGAAGCTAAGCCTCCCAAGACAACCACCTGGATTCTAATTCTTACATGGTTTTCCAGGCCCCCATCTCATTCAATCTCCATCTTTTTCAGATTCTGTGTCCTCTGAAATGCACAATCTGCCATTAGCAAAATCTCCTTTATATCCAGAGGCTTTTCTTTTCTTTTTTTTTTTTGAGATGGAGTCTCACTCTGTCGCCCAGGCTGGAGTGCAATGGCGTAATCTCAGCTCACTGTAACCCCTGCCTCCCAGGTTCAAGCAATTCTCCTGCCTCAGCCTCCTGAGTAGCTGGGACTACAAGCGTGCGCCACCATGCCCGGCTAATTTTTGTATTTTTAGTGGAGACAGGGTTTCACTGTCTTGGCCAGGCTGGTCTTGAACTCCTGACCTCAAGTGACCCGCCCACCTCGGCCTCCCATAGTGCCGGATTACAGGCTTAAGCCACTGTGCTCTGCCATCCAGGGGCTTTTCTAACTGTTCCCTTCACCTTCCTGTTAAACTATTGAGGATCCTACCTTTGCTATGGACCCCTCAACTGGTAGCAATTTCTTCTTCCATATACCACACAGCAAGTTGTCTGGAGGTGAGGTGAGTGCCTCCTTGCTCTTCACTTTGCTTCTAGAATATTTTCCTTCGCTCCTTCCACCTGCTATCCCTCCTTGTAGCAAACATCTTGGAATGAAAGGGTCATGTCTCTTCCTTTTGTGAAAACTATAGTACCTGGTTTACTGTTCTCTCCACTTCTACTCAAGTGCTCCCAGGCAACAGAATGCAGAGATATGGTCTACGGAATATAATACAACCAAAACCTAGCTCAGCTTCAGGCTGAGTGCCTGGGCCTGAGGTCCCAGCTTGCCCCTTCCCAACTTGATGTCTGGAGGCCTGCCCCCTGGTGCATCTGCTTCTATTTCAGCAACAGGAGGACAAGCACAGAATCATGCCCACCTCCACCCCAGGACCCACATTACCCTCATGCTCCCAGTTCTTGTTCCTGGCTGCACCACAGACTGAACTTGAACCAACTCACAGTCTCTCTCCCTCCCATGTGCCTCTTCCTCACCATCAGAGTCACCTGGCCCAGTCCCAATCCTGGTCAAATCTGACCCTTCCCTTACTCTTAAGTCTACATGTGGCACAAAATTTGGCTGGGAAAAACACACAATAATCTCACTGGACCCTCTTTAAACACAGGAACATACATTCCAAATGGGCCCAAAGCACTGCCCAGCAATCCTACCTCTTCCCTGGATCATTCTCTCTACCACTCTTCATGAAGACCATTTCATACCTTCTCCTCTCTCTTCAAACCTTTGTCACGCCCCTTTCTCCTTTCCTCACCCCAGACCTTAACTGTTTCTTGTTTTACACATTTCATTGGTTAAAAACAACCAGAACTACTTCTTCCCAAGTCAGCCAATGTACTCAAGGCCTCTGTTCTTCCACTTATTCCCATGCTAACCATCCATGAGCATACAAACATGCCATAATATCACAATCCTAAAAACAAAACAGAACTAACAAACGAATCCCCTGGCCCAGCTACATTCCCGTGTCTGCTCTTTGTCATGTCACTGGAAGTGCCTGCACCTGTTGTTCCTTCCTAACCTTCCACTCCTTCTCTCCCCGGTCTTCTCCAGTCAGATTTTCACCCCCAACCTTCCACTCAAATTGCTCTTGTCAAGGTCCACAGTGGCCTCTCTCTTGCCAAATCCAATGGTCCATTTTCAGTTTTCATCTTATATAACTTCAAAGGTATTTCCTTTTTAACTCCTTCTTTCTTCATTTCTTCTCTTCTCCTCATACCCCATATCTTGTCCAGTTGCACATTCACTTGTTAGGCTTTCATGGCCAGCTTGGTGGGGCAAATCCCCACTCCCCCGTCCGGTGACAGCCTCAGAACCTGACTTACTCACCAAAGAGCAGTCCAAGTGCACTTGTAAAAAGAGAAATCAGACCACGCTGCATCCTTGACCAAAACTCCTTTTAGATTAGAAAAAATCCAAAGTCCATTCCATATCATGGCCTGCAGGGCCCCATAAGACCTGGCCTCTGCCTCCCTCTCAAATCCATGGGCTGCTCCACAGTTACCTGCCACCATTCTCTCCAGACTCAGTCCTACCACAAAGGTCACTCTCTCTCATATGCAGCCGGTTTCCGCACAAAAGCGTCTGCATTTGCTGGTCCTTGTGCCTGAAATGTTTTCACCTGAGCCATCCATGTGGACTTCTTCCCTTAGATTTGCTCGAGTGCCACCCTGATGGCTCCATCAACAGCAGCTCCTCTCCGGACTCTCCGTCCTCACTCCTTCCCCTCTTTGCTTTATTTTTCTCACAGCACTTATGACTGCCTGAAGTTTTATCAAATGTTTACTTTTACATTGTCTGTCTCCCCAACTAAAATGTGGGTGGCACTGGAGAAGGAACCTCGTTTCAACCACTGGAGTATCTGCCATGTCAAAGAACTTGCTGGTACTTGTTGAGCATAGAGACATTCTCAGTGAATATTCGCTGAGTGGATAAACTTAGTAAGTAGTGGTGAGGCTTTGAACCCAGATCCCTATGAATCCAAAACCTATGTTCTTTCCAGCACACAACAGACAGTCTATATTTCTCAAGAAAATGATAATTGAGTATGAACTCAATTACATTTCTGTCAATTAACTTACTTCAAAATTATTATGTATTAAGATAAACAATATGGCTCAGATAGTAAGTAAAATGAAAAGCCCCATTGTTGAAAGAAGAAACCTACATATGCCTTGGGTTAAGGCAACAAGATATATATGATCATCCAAATTTATACACAAAAATAAAAATGATTTTTAAAAAAGATTCCCTTAAATATCAAGTTGCGCTAAAGCAGTTAAGCCGGGATTTGATCTGAAAAATACATATACTTTATTCTAAAAAGCTCACCTATTATTAAAAACATGTCTTTTACAAGTTTAACTGCCTTGTAAGTTCCATTAAAAAGAAAATTACGTGTTAAACATGATGTTTATTATAGTTATTATAAACAAAGTAGACATAGTTATTATAAACAAAGTATACTAAAATTGAGAGACAGGTAGGTATATTAGTAGATATACTAACATATTTTTAGAATGAATTCAGTTCTTGCATTCTTAAAATTAATTGACATCATATTTATCCTACTTCATAGCTAACAAAAATCTAGATGTGACGAGTTACAGCAGGGTGATGGTGCATAAGGCTAATTACATGACTCATTCTACTTTTGTATATGACAGTATTATGCATGTATGCAACTTAAAACATGATCAGAAATAGAAATACATAACATTAATTACCTGAAGGAGATTAAGACAAAGACATAATGTAATAATCCATTAACAAAGGAAAGTGTCTAGCTCTCTGAAAGCAAGGTTTCCATCTTCTAAAGAACCTGACAAATCACTCCTAGGTAGCACCCAAACCAAACACTGGGTTAAGAGGTGGAGCTACACTGAAATATTTACAATCCATTCACTCTTTCTGACACAATAAATACAACAGACGATTTAGACTCCTAACAAGATTGGGGCTTTCAAAACTACATCATGGTATTCTTTTTTTTTTTTTGAGACAGAGTCTCACTCTGTTGCCCAGGCTGGAGTGCAGTGGTGCACCCTAAGCTCACTGCAATCTCTTCCTCGCAGGTTCAAGCTATTTTCCTGCTTCAGCCTCCCAAGTAGCTGGGATTACAGGTGCCCACCACCATGTCTGGCTAATTTTTGTATTTTTAGTAGAGACAGGGTTTCACCATGTTGGCCAGGCTGGTCACAAACTCCTGACCTCAAGTGATCCACCTGCCTCAGCCTCCCAAAGTACTGGGATTACAGGCATGAGCCACCATGCCCAGCCTACATGGTATTCATAAACCTAGGGTGACATGATTCTTTAGGAGCCTAAAAAAACCCTCACCTATAATGTAATGATAATTCACCTTCCTGCAGTAGAGGAAAAGCAAAGAGAAGAGCATGGTTTATTTATAAAAGGCTGGGGAGCAGGGAGGTTTTCAGGAGCACATGTAGTCAGATGTGTTTATCACGTACAAGGAAAAGGCTAATGGGTCAGTGATTTAACAACACAGCTTCTACTCTACTTGCAATACTAATGACAAGTGCCAATCACTAAAGAAACTACTATTTAAAATGGGTCATATTTGAGTTCTCGAGTATAAAAGTTAAGGAAGCACTTACTACCCTACCCCACCCCTCAGCAAAAGGTAAGCAAAGAGTTTCTTCCTAGTTTAGACATTTACAATAGATTTTATTAACAATTTACAGTGAAAGTCCAAATAGAGAAACATCAAAATGCAAACAACATATGAAATAAAATTTCTTCTCAGGTACTCTTTTGAGATATATTTACCGAGAACCTGCCACAGGACAGCAGTGTACCAGGCTCCGGGTATAAAGTGGGGCAACTAGGGATGGCTCCTGTGCTTCTGGAATTTAAAGACTGAGGGAAGAATATAATAAATTAACAAAAACCTCTTATCAACAGCTTATAAGTGCTGTGAAACAAGCCAATAGAATGAAATGACCAAAATTAACAGGTTGGGGAAAACACCTGCTTCAAAGATCTCCCCCAAGAGGGTAGCATAAGCCAAGACCTGAAGGATGAGAAATCAACCATTTCCCTCTTACCCTGATGTAGTTTAACACGCATCTCAGATGTCGGATTATGTCACCAGTAAGTAATTCCACACATATTTCTAATAGAGAAAAGATTTTAAGAATATGTATAACCACAATGCCTTAATCACACCTAGCAAAATTAATAACAATCTTAGTACCCAGTCTATATACAAATGTCCTCAAAAATTGAAAAAACAAAAAACAAACAAAAAAACACCCCTACATCTTTAAAGTCAGTTTCTTTGAATTGGTATCTAAAAGAAGACCACACTGCAATTGGCCGATGTCACATAAGTCGCTTTTGAACAATCATAGTTCCCTGCTCTCTTTTTCACACCACTGATTTGCTGAAGAAACCAGGTCATTTCTTTGGCAGAATATCACATTCTGGATCAAGTTGTTGCCCTCCTCCTGTATCACTGAATTTCTGTCTGCTGTGTTTCCTATAAGCATGTAGCTGGATCTGAAGCCTTGACTGCATTCAGGTTCAGGGTGTTTGGCAAGAACCGTTTATAGGTGACACCATACACTTCTTACTGTGTCACTAGAGAGGCAAAAATATCTGCTGTCTCACTTTCAGTGATGTCAAGATTCATCAATGGGTTGACGGGAGCAGAGGACAGAAGAGTGTCCCTGGCACAGCGGTAACACTGCATGCCTCAGACAAGGACTTCTGGGCAACAAAGGATGCCAAGCAAGCCAGATTGGGTGGTGAGTTCCCCATCCAAAAGGATTTTAAGAATTAATCTTAAAATACTGTAGCATAGTAAATGGGTTGGCAATCTTTTAGAAGCAGGATCAAGCTTCTGACTTCTGTATTTCTATTACTTATGAAAAAAAGGGGTAGACGGAGGCTAATTTTAAAATTAGAATTTTAAAATACACAACATGAGACTAAGTATACGTTCAGGATGAACGAAAACTGTGTCCCACGCCCCACCCCTTTGCAACCTCTGGTAAACATCCTGCTCCTGCCAGCCACTGAAATCCATCAAACTAATGATATTCCCTAAGTATTTCCGTAGAATATTACAACATGAGGTATGTACTATTACACCAAGTAAACCAGCCATATCTTAAGACACATTACTTTATTTCTTTTGGGTCTGCTTCTCTGCCATGTGGCAGAGGACTTGCAATCTTCTGTGAAACTCAGAAGCAAGTGTGTACTTTTCTATGCAGATAATCTCAGTAACTTAAGTATTTTCTCCTAAATCTCTAAATATGTTTTCTTAAATGACAATAATTCCTGTCCCAGATTAGGCCAGATTCTGTCGATTAGCTAAATATAATGAAAATGTCCCATGGGTTTGAATGCTCGATTCCTTCCTCATGTTTGCTTGTTGCCATTTCTATTTTCTAATGAAGTAGGTTTTGATCATCTCAACAATTAACATACATTTTTCTCTCAAAGCACCTGCTTTAAAAGATCTATACAGTAAGACTACACTTTCAGGTGTGAGTCTTCTCCCTCAAAATCATAGAATTCAAGTCAAAATACCATGTGCACCCCAAAACATACATTTCATTTAGTACTGAGAATGTGGCAAATAAAATATCAAAGACACTTGGAAGCTAAGGTTAAACAACCATTTAATTAAGTCCAGAGCTCTACATCACAGGTAAAATACCATTTTTGGTCAGATACTATTTGTTTGCATTTTGCTCTTATTTCACAACTTAAGAAAGCATATATTATTTCTGTCTTGAACTTACTAATATATTTTTTTAAAATTCTAGTCTGGTTCATGATTCAGGATATAATAAATAAATTCAGTTTAGAGATCATCAAATTATTCCTATCTTTTGGTTGGTAGCCAGATTAACATCCCTAAAAAAATAATTTTAGCTTTATACCCAGAATGAAACATGTTTAAAATTTATAAAGTAGGCCAAGTGTGGTGGCTCGTACCTGTAATCACAGCACTTTGGGAGGCTGAGGTGGGTGGATCATTTGAGGTCAGGAGTTGGAGACCAGCCTGGACAACATAGTGAAACCCTGCCTCTAATAAAAATACAAAAGTTAGCCAGGCGTGATGGCGGGCACCTGTAGTCCCAGCTACTTGGGAGGCTGAGGCAGGAAAATCACTCGAATCCAGGAGGTGGAGGTTGCAGTGAGCCAAGATTGCGCCACTGCACTCCAGTTTGGGCGACAGAGCGAGACTCCATCTCAAAAATAATAACTAAATTCAATAAAATAAAATTTATAAAGTAGAATTAATTTCAAAAGTCATATTTAGAAGTTTGTATATTGTAGCAGTACTATTTGCAGCGCATCATATTATATATCTTTATTAGACATTTCATACTTAAATACAAGTAGGAAAATTTCCATGTTTACAAATGCTAAGTGCTCAGCATCAGGAGGGACTGAAGGCCTCCGGGAGTCAGGGACACAGCCAGCTCCCATACCCTACCTGCAGGCTGTGTACCCTTGGACTCAACCAACGGCAAATACAAAGTACTTGAGGGAAAAAAACAATGCAACAACAAAAAACTATAAAAATACAGTATAACAACTACTTATATAGCATTTATGTTATATTAATTGTAAGTAACCTGGAGCTGATTTCAAGTATACAGGAGGATTTGCATAGGTTATATGCAGCCATTCTGCCATGTCAGGGACTTGAGTAACCGTGGAGTTGGTTACTCTGGGGACCCCTCTTCAGGGGTCCTGGAATCAGTCCTCCACAGACACTAAGGGACTTCTATAACCATCACTACCAATGAGTGGCAAGAGTAAAGGTTTCAGTGTTACAGGTTCAACTCCTGGCTCCGTCAATTCCTAGTTGATTCCTATTCCGCAAATAAAGATATCTTTATAAAGATATAAAGTGGTAAATCTCAACTTTGCTATGAGAATCAAATGGGCCTAACAAAGTACCTGGCATATATTAGACTATTAAGCACTATAGTTTCCTTTTGCCCTGTATTCATGGCTATAAAGCATAAATAATATTTTTAAACTTTAATTCATCATCCTTTCCAAATATTTGGCTTATCCTTCCATCTTCTGGCCTTCTTTGCTTTGACTCATTTTTTTGAAATTAAGTTGTTAACAGATGCAGCAGTTTATCCAATGACACTAGTTTATACATTGGCACAGTGAAGGCCAAGGAAGCTTCTGGTAGAATCAAGTCTTTAATCTGGCAGGAGTGCTGTTCTGAGGGGTAGATGGTGGTGGAGGCCAAGCACTGAAGGTGGTGAATATGGTTCTATCCATGGGTAGTTTCTTAAGCTGGCCTCCACCTCCTGACTAGGGTACATGTATACCAACAGCTCTCAAATTTCAGCATGTACAAGAATCAACTAGAGCGCTCTCAGAAACCTAGAGCCTAAGCCCCAGAGGCTCTGATCCACTAAGCCCAGAATGGGTCCATGAACCTGCATTTATGACAAGCTCCAGCTGAGGCTGATGCTGCTGGTCAGTGGCCCACACTTGGTCTAGATGACCAAACAGTAATGGCCCCGGGCAGGCCTCCAAGGGAGAGGTGACAGGCCCAGCGATGGCTGGTAAGGGACGTATCTCCCTCCTGGCCTTTGTAACTGCTAACCCCCAGCACAGCAGTTCCCCACCGTGGACTCCCGGCCCTTAGCGGCAAAGCAGCATCACCTGGGAACATGCCAGAAATTCGGGTTCTGGGCTCCATCCCAGGCCCACTGGTTCAGAACCTCTGGGGCTGAACCCAGGCACCTGTGCGTGGACAAGGCCTCTAAAGGCTTCTGATGCAAGCTCAGCTGTGAGCAGCCCTGCTCTGGGAGACAGGCAGCTCTTCATAACCACTTCAAACAGAGCAGATCCAAACTAATCTCTCTCACATATCAGGTTTCCCTGTAAACGTTTGTTGAAGAAAGAGTTTTGTGGCTTGAAAAATGTTTGATATCAGCTTCTGCCTCATTATGTGCTTTGTGGCTCTGGTGGCATAGGGTAAGCTGGATGCTTTATACAGATAAAGCTCTGTGCTACTTTTCTTCAGCAGCTCTAGGTAACCCAGATTTAGAAAAGGAGGTGGATATGAGGGTGGGGACAGTGACCATGATGGTGTTGGGTAATGCCAGATGACATTTATAAAGTGTTAGGTCTACAGTCTTTCATTTATTAGCCCATTTAATCTTCACAGCCACTCTCGGGAAACAGCAATTATTAGAATTTAAAGTTGCTAATGCTTAAAGTCTAGGAGATTTCAATTAATTACATAAATTTCCAGTTTTTAATTTTAAAATGGGAAAACCTGGCAACATAGGGCTGGCATTCCACATGGGAAGAGTCAGCTGAGCTAAGCAGTAGCCATGGCCTTCAGGCAGAAAAAGCCCCCTGCAGTTCAAAGAGCCCCACCACTAGGCCCCTTTAATCAATGACATAAATGCTTGGTTCTGGAAGGCATCTGAGTGTGTGACTCCTGTTTTGAAACAAATATACATGTCTATGTATACGCAAGAGGAAAAGGCAATGGAGAAAGAAGGGAGGAGTGGAATGAAAGCAGGATGGAAATGTGGAATAAAGGACTTCATGAGAGATGGCCCAGAGCTGTAGGCACAGGGCAAATTCCATGGGCTGCTGTGCACATCTGCACCATTTCTAACTTCTACAAAGCTCCTGAACCGAGCCTCTTCTTTTTATTCCTGCTGCTGCTCCAGTTTCAGTCCTCATCAACTCCCCCTGATTGTTACAGAGCCCACTGGACTAGCTCCTGCCCTCCCAGCTTTTCCAGCTTCAACCCACCCTATGCGCTGCCTCAAGAGTAGTCTTTCTAAAACACAGATCTCATCATTGGTCCACTCACCAAAAACCTTTCATGGCTCCGCATTATTATGACAGCACCGTTGGTACTTCAAGATACAGACCCCTTCTTCCAAGACCCTCCCTTGGAAGAAAGAGCTTACCTGGGAGACGCATGTATTAAAATGGGCAGGGCAACGGATGAGGCATTAAAGGCTCTGCTACAAATCACCTACCTAAGCCCTTTCATACCCAGTCAGTATTGCCCAAACTTCTGGCTACTGTAGTACCTTCCTAATTTCTTTGTAATGTCAGCACAATGTCTGAATTCTTTATTATCCCTTTATTTCTCCTAAATTGGCTTATTTTTAACACTCACTTTACCCTTTCTCTAAGCAATAATACCCATGAACTCACTGGGTCCTTGAGCTAATTCCATATTTCTATTATTAATTAAATACAAAAAATAAATCTAAATGTTCATTTGTTTTTCACCTAAAATTATCTCATTTGCCAGCAGGGATATGAATGGCACACTTTGGGCAACACTGGATTTCAATGACCTCATCTGGCATCACAGTTCTATGATCTAAGTGGCATCAATGACAACCCTACGGAAGGGCTGGGGTTCTATGGGTGTTGTGAAGCTCTGAGCAACTGCACCCCAGTGCAGGTGTGACTGTGCCCATGCTTTCAACTCCGGGAGAGTCAGTGTGTGCTGCTGCTTCTCCGTATGTGCCAGATTTGGCTTTGACTTTTTACAAAAATTATTGTAATTTACTCAAGCCTATAAGAAACTAAGCCAGGTGGCCCTACAAACACCGTTCAGCCAATGACAGTCACCTAAATTTCAGCCCAAAATGAATAGGAGAAAGTAAAGGGTCAGGGAAAGGCTACACTTCACATGCAAAGTCTCAGATAAGAATTATGCTATTGAGTTAGAATGTCAAGAGGCAAAAAAAGACCAACAGAAGAATAAGGTGTATGCTGGGCATGGTGTGCACGCCTGCAGTCCCAGCTTCCTGGGAGGCCAAGGCAGGAGGATCAGTTGAGCCCTGAGACCAGCCTGGGCTCAACTGATCCTCCTTTAGAAAATAAAGGCATAGATGCCTTTGCAGAATTTCAAAACTAAATCTTATATGCTGCTCGTGCTCTTGTTTAATTCATCTGGTTCCTTCATTACTTTTGTAGGAATAAATTTCAATATTTTCCTGTTTTGGGGGAAAAAAAGCATAAGGAGCCTTTGTCAGTGTCACATTTGTTCAGGTCCATAAAGCAAATTAATTGTGTCTTAGCAGAAACCTCTAAGGTTTCCTAAAACAGCCACCCTAAATCTTTTTGTATTTTTCTGGCTTTCCTCCTCTGATAGGAGAAGAGAGCTTTAGAGAAGTAATCTTAATCAGCAAACTGTTCCCCTCCCCAGTACAGCAGAAGGTTTTCCTTTGAATAAGAATCATGTAGCTGTAGTTACCACCTGTTTCTGATAGCTTTGTCACTAAGCAATGGATATGGAATAATCCAGTCCTGCTCTATTTAAATGTGGGCATTATCAGATATCTTGTTTGTTTTACTCCTTAGGAAGAGGTGCCAATAATTTGAGAGAAATGTTACCATCCAATATTGAAATTAAAGATAAGACACTGATACTACAACTTTAGTAGGAAAAATAAAGGAAAATTGAGTTGGAGGAGAAAGAGGAATTAGACGAGAAGGAATATCACACATATAGTAAAAATATTCCAGCAACCAAAGAGAACTCTTTTTGTAGGATCAAGTGTTATCCACAAGCACCTTAAATTACCCTGACACAATTCACTAAAGCATATTCTATTACATTTCCTTTTGCCTGATGAGCAGTTGCCAACAAACTTCTGAATATAACTTTCTACCAAAATTGGTACATTTACCATATATTTGGCAAAGTACAAATATATAAAGCAGAATCTTTGCTTAAGTTTTTCTTTTCTTTTTTTTTTTTTTTTTTTTTTGAGACAGATTCTGACACTGTTGCCCAGGTTGGAGTGCAGTGGCCTGATCTCGGCTCACTGCAACCTCTGCCCCTTGGGCTCAAGTGATTCTCCTGCCTCAGCCTCCAAGTAGCTGGGATTACAGGCGCCTGCCACCGCGCTTGGCTCATTTCTTTGTATTTTCAGTAGAGACGGGGTTTCACTCTGTTGGCCAGGCCGTTCTTAAACTCCTGACCTCATGATCTGCCCGCCTCGGCCTCCAAATCCAAAGTTCTAGGATTACTGGCATGAGCCACCATACCCGGCCCTGCTAAGGTTTTTAAAGGAGTGTTACTGCCTTGCAATGTTTTTACCCCTTGACTTGTAAATTTCATTAAAAACACTAAAAAATAGGCTGTAACACAGCTATATCCCAGCTATCTGAACTCACTATCCAATTTAAAAAAAAGTGAATGAAGTTGAATAGCAAGAATTACAGTTTCATTGTGTATGAAAATAAAGGTTTTGTCTAAAAGAGAGAAAATAATAATTTATTTGAATTGAAATTAAGAAAAACTCTAATGTCAAAATCACTGGCTCCCCCGAACTAGACACTTATGTTAACTTTGCTATTTATACTAACGGCAGTGTGTGCCACTCTTCCATCTACCGCTTCACCTCCACCTGCCAGTTTCTGTACAGTCTACCTCAGGGGTCTCAAACTCTAATGTAGGGTGTATTTCAGAAATAGCCCCCCTTGGGTGGTACTCTTACCATACAGACACTTTATTTGCATATTAAAGACTAAGAAGATTCTTCATATTCTTAAAGAAAATGCCCTCCGACTACTTGGAGCACATAGCCCTTTCAGTCTATCTTTGATTTTCCCACTTCTAAAAGAGACATGGATACCGTAAACATTTCACTTTTCCTCCCACCTTTAGCAAAAGAAAAAAGCAGTGTGAGGAAAAGGATGAAAGGCAACAGCGAGCTGAGTGTGGAGGAGGGGGCGGTGGAGGGAGTGTGGGGAATGGGGGTTCGTGTGTGCTCTCCAAAGGAAGCACAGACAGCTTCCAGGAGCTCAGCCAGTTCCGGCCCGTGTCACCAGATCTTCCAGTTTTTCCAGAGAATCTGGAAAAAAAACCCAAGTTTCAAATGCTGGTAGCTAGTCCACATTTCTACTGAATATCACGAAGGCCAACGCTGTGGACACTCCCCAGCTCCAGTCCACCCACCCGCCGGTTGCAATGTGTGCTGGGCCCTTCTCTCCTGTTGGTTCTAACTTTCCCCTTCACTACTATCTACACATCCGCTCATCTGTCCATTCCTTTATTTATTCCTTCCTTTGTTCTTTCACTCATTAATTTACTCACTCATTTACTGATTTATTTCTGATTCATTTAGTTATTTGACAAATATGAGATGAATGCGGTGTATCAGGCACTACTACACTACTAGGTGTAGAATATGCAATGATGAACAGGACAGACAAAGTCTTTCTCATGGGATTAACAGTATAATGGGGGTGACAGGCCTTAAAGAAAAAAATACATCAAAGATTCTTTCATTTCAGTTGGATTAGGGCTACAAAGCATGAACAAAATGGAGCCCAGTCTTCCTTGGTTAGGGAGGGCGCATCAGAGCAGCAGTGTTTCCGGGCCTCTGTGTGGGCCACCACACTGCCCAAGCTGGTCTCCATTGGAGACACACTCACAGCCTCTGAAGAACGTGTCCCAACATCACTATGCAAAAATGAACAGGCTCTCATTGCCTCTGGAATTCAGAACAGACTCAGCCTGAAATTACTCAGCCTGAAATTCAAGGCCTCTCTTGACCGGTTTCATCTTAGTTCTAGTGCTTCCACTGCTTCCCTATGTGGCCCTGTTTCCAGGTACACTGGACTCTACTCCAACTCACACACCGTGAAACTTCTCAGACACCCTGACCTAGATCTGGTCTCTGTTTTCCAAATACCTGCAATACCATAAAATATTTTGATACTTACTGTAGATTATCTCACATTATAAGTCTCTGAATACTTATATCCCTTATGTCCCCTAAGAGACTGTAAGCCTCTGAAGGGGAGGATCTATATCCTATTCATTTCAATACCCACAGAACTTGCTAGCAAAGTAATACATATTTCTTAACCATGGGCTAAATAAACCATATTTATACCTGCCTGGACAAGATGATTAAATTGAAAGGATAAGACCAGCACTCTGATCTTTTCTTTAACTGTAGTGGCCTGAAAATTGTGCTTCTATAATCTATTCTAATTTTTTATATATTATGCAATCCTAAACTCTGCATCAGCTGAACAATTCCAAAGATGAACTAATCAAAACATTTCCTTGTTTTATAGAGAAGTTATTGCCTAAGATAAAACCATATTAAATCACAGGCTTGCAATACAGTTAAACACCTTTGTCCTTATTAAAAATTATAAATTTTGCTAAATACCATTTCCCCACTAAAAGGAGCAGGGCTTCCTGGAGAAATAGCTGCTTCCAAGGCTGGGACAAGGAAAGGAAGTACACAGTGAGCCTGGGGCTTATTCAGCCAGAAAAATAAGAAAATGCTCAAAAACTGAAGATGGACATCTGTCAGAAGAGCCTCTTGTTTGTCAAATTTGGGACAATTTGAGCAGCAGCATACATAATGACAGAAATGAATTACTATATATTTTTTTTGAGACAGAGTCTTGCTCTGTTGCCCAGACTGAGGTGCAGTGGCCCAGTTACCACTCACTGCAGCCTCGACTTCCTAGGCTCAAGCAATCTTCCCACCTTACCCTCCCTAGTAGCTGGGAGCACAGGTGTGACACCATGCCAGTCTAACTTTATTTTAAGAGTTGGAGTCCCACTATGTTGTCCAGGCTGGTCTCAAACTCCTAGGCTCAAGCAATCCTCCTACCTCAGCTTCCCAAGTAGCTGGGACCATAGGTGAGCACCACCACACCTGGCTAATTTATTATTATTATTAATCATCAAATAAAAAAAAATCCGGAGTCTAGTCTAATCACTAAAAAAAAAAGGTAGAGGAGTGGAAGAGAGACAATTCTTTTTTACTTAAGCAGAAGAATTCCAATACAGAAGTGGTAGAAAATCAACATTTTACAACCACAAGTATAACAGACAAGCAAGAATCATCAATAAATGCTAAATGAATGCGGAGAATCTGAACATTCACAAAGTCTCAAAGTATCACTCAGCCTATTACTCATTAATTATAAAGGGAGAAAGTGACCTTTACATGACAAACATCTGATAGACACCATCTGAACTACATAATCGTCCCCCAGCACCCAGAGAGCCTGACACTACATGCCTCCTGACGTAACACACTGAAAAGGAAACAACAGTACCTATGAATTACACTGAGAAACGTTTTTCCCCTGAGTTTCGTCAGGAGGAAACATTCATACGCATCCATATGGCCTAGACTCTTAATAAGATCCTGTAAGAACAGATTCTTTTTGGAGCTGGGTGATTGCTGGAAACTAAAGAGACGGGACAACTTAAATGCAGCATACGATCTTTGGCTGGATCCTGAACTGTTGAGTAAAAAGATAGCTACAAATGACCTTACTGGTGAATATTGGACAGTGATGTTACCTGAATGTTAAAGGCCCTAGATATGTTAGTTTGTGGTGATGGAGAAGAAATGTCCTTGTTCTGAGAAAACACACGCTGATGAATACGGGGTGCGGCATTATAGGGTCTGCCTGGACTCTCAAGTGGCTCCAAACATGAAGTCCAGAGGACTGTCCAGGTGCACGCACACACCTGTCGGTTCAAAGGGAAGAAAGCCAATGAGGCAAAATGGTAAGATTCTCCAATTTGGACTATATCTTCCACAACACAGGAGACAGCTACAAAATATCGGAAAGAAAAGCAATGAAAATGCCTATTTTCTGAAAAAAAGTTACTTAAATGTGACTGTCATAGCCTTAGTCATTCAGCTGTACAGTGTTTTTAATACTACTACATTTCTGAAGTGTCTTAATATAAAATACTAATTTAAGAAGTTTTCTGGGCATTCCCAATAAGTCTTAGATGTTAACTCAAACACTAAATATACAAAATAACTATGCTCAGTACACACCTCATAGTGAGTCTAAAATATAACAAGCCACTGAATTCAAAGATCATGGGAAAAAAGCTGATGGCCAAATGGCCATCTAAACAGGCATACATAATACTGTTTTCTACCCAAGCCCAATTTCAAAGGAAAGTAGTTTTCAATGGTTGGTTGGTCAAAAACAACATTAAATAGCAAGCACTAAAAAGTTAATTGCATGTTTGCCAGAAAGAGTAGAACTCGTTTTCATACTGGATAATTAATTTCTTTGTTTTTATAAGAATTTTAAAGAGTGACCAACATGCACCCTGTGGGTAATTAACTTCATTTGAGAAAGACCCCCTACTTCTGCGGCATGGACTATGCAGAGGTTTGGAAACATTCCAAGAATGTATTTATTTATTTTTCAATTTTCTTCTTAAAGTATTTTCTTCATCTAAAGGATGTGCATTACACTTTTATATTAAACTAACTACAAATAGCTTTAATAAAATCATTGGCAGCCCATACCTAGATAAATCCTCATAAAAGATACAGGTTTATAATATGAGGGCATTTAAAAATAAATTATAATCAAATGCAGTGGATCCTAGTAGCTTCAAATGTGTAACCAGAAAATTAATTTTTGGATGATCAGTCTAGGTTTAAAAAAAATTTGAACACCTGGAAAGATTCACCATAAGCACACCAGAAGAAATTACAAATATCTGCATATACCACTACTTCAAGAAGCACCCATTTAAAAATTAATTTAAAAGATTAATATGGTATCCTAAATGTGAATTGTTTTATGATAAATTTACTATAATTTTTAAAAAGTTTTATGATCTGCTAATGTAGGACAAAATCCACGTGCTTCTAATCAAAATCTTTACCTTCTTAATACAAGGCCTGAAGAGCAAAAAGTTCAGTAAAACAGTTAGTTAAATACTACCCTACCCTATTCCTTCCTTATGTAACTTCCCCCAAACTGGAGAAATTGCTACTTAAATGTGTCTTACAAATAAAAATTTTTATAAAAATAGTTTTTCTATAGTAATTAAAAGAATCTGAATCATTTCATAACTTTCTACCTTTTCCTAGCTGAGATTGGATTTCATATCCCACGTTTCAGGGGCACAGGAGTTTTCAATGATGCCAGCATTGGTGTGTGCTTATTCTCTTGGTTCCTTTCAGGGCCACACAGTAGTGGCTGGATAGCTGGGCCTCTGAGCTCTCTCCAGCTATCCACCCAGGGGTAGCAGTCATATATAAAGCAGTCACCCATTTTATCTCCAATTTCTAGCTACCGAAATCATTCCAAACCCAAGAAATACATTGTCATATGTTTTTTTATAAGAATGATTTTGAAACAAATGCCTCTATTAAAAGTATAATTTATCAATAATTGCTACAGAACACTATTTGTATTCTTCTTCAGTTCTTGACTTTTTTGAAGAATAGAAGACTTATTTTTGGCAATAATAACAGAGAAAAGGGTAGGAAGTGGCTAAAATATGATATTCAAAGCCTAAGGAAAAGGCAAATGTCCTGGTATTATTATTCTAAGTTGTAGCAGTAAGTGGGTTTTATACTATTTGGTGTAAGCGTTACACCATTCTACAGGATGGATAGCTTTTCAAAACATTCTAATAGACATGTAATGGGGAGGCAAATAAGAAGGGACTTGGATATGAGTGGACACCAGCTAATGGGTCCACTGAGGAAAACGAGGCAAAAGGCAGTCTTCACTGTAGTTCAAAAGATACTTTCCTTTAAAAATCACCAAAATCCCATCATCTAGAAAAGTCATTAATATTGCAGCTTACATTTTCTTAATATTTTTCTGTGCATATTTATACTCATTTCCCTACATAATGGAAATCATACTAAACAGTTTATATTCAATTTTCATAACATACTAGAGAGCACATCCCTACGTCATTAATCTTCAAAAACATGATTTATTTAATGAGCACTCAATCATATATCACATACATAAATCATTTTATTGAGTAATATGTTTACTGTTGAACATCTAAGTTTCTTCCTCTGATTTCTTCCTTTGTGTTCTTCAGCATCAACGGGAATGGAAGCTTCCTGAGGACACAGACTGTCTTAGCCAGCCTCCCAGTACCAAGCACAAAGCTGCACATAGAGCATAAATAGAGAGAAATGTTCTAGAAGATGGAGAAGGGGCGAATGGGTGGATTTAACTATGGAGGGGAAGAAATGCTGCAAAGAGAAATGCAAATACATAAGTAAACTGCTCCTCAGGACAGAATCATGGAGGGGTTTGGGGATCAGAGGCACCAGGTCCCCAGGAAGATGGACATGCGACTGGCTGAACGTGCGTGCTGGAAGCCAGCCACCCAGATGACCATCTCAACCTCAAGTAGCCAGGCAGCTATTCCTTCTTCACTTGGGCAGAAGACATGAGATTTTTCATCTGGGGAAGGGAAGGAAGCAGGAACAGATGGATGGAGGGACTGAATAACGACTCTAGATGGAGGGAGACTGTGTAGCGAGGCCCAGGACCAAAATCCACACTACTGAGTAAAGCTTCAATCTCATCAATGAAAACATCAACCTTCTATGCCAGTCTCTTAAATGCTCTCTTAAAAACGCTAGCAGCCAGTTACAAGAATCCCTTCCTTCCAGGTAGATTGGGGGAATCTCACCTAGAATAAATGAAAAAAACCTACGGGAACTGACATTAATGGTTTGTAAACAAAAGGCCAATTCCCAGTCACCCTAAAGTTCAATGCATCACTCACCATCCCTGACCATGCACATGAAATTTTCACTTGGTTTCTGAGTGCCTCACTCTCAAGTCTGAAACCACACCCAGCCCAATCCACAACATTTGAGATCATTTCCGCAAAAGAGAAAAAAACAAACTCAAAGAAAACAAGGACAATTTAATAAGAGAATTTCAAAAAACAGCACAATCAATATTCTCAGAGTGAAAGGAAAAACATTACTTGTCTGAAGAGCTTAAAGAGAATCCACCTCTGTCTTTTTCTTTCTTTCTGCTTTTGCACAGTGTTTTATAAGAACCTAGTGCTTGAAGAGCTGCGGACAACTTACAGCTGAGAGGGAAAGAGAGGCTGTCACACCTCAGAGCAGGGAAGAAAAATGGAAGAGTTAGATTTTTTTTTTTTTTTTTTTTTTTTTTGAGATAGAGTCTTGCTCTGTCGCCCAGGCTGGAGTACGGTGGTGTGATCTCAGCTCACTACAATCTCCGCCTCCTGGGTTAAAGCAATTCTCCTGTCTCAGCCTCCCAAGTAACTGGGATTATAGGCACCCACCATCATGCCCAGCTAATTTTTGTATTTTTGTAGAGTTGCGGTTTCACCATGTTGGCCAGGCTGGTCTTGAACTCTTGACCTCAGGTGACCCGCCAGTCTTGGCCTCCCAAAGTGCTGAGACGATAGGCGTGAGCCACCACACCCGGCCAAAGAGTTAGATTCTTGATGACACCGTTCGGTCTCTGTGTCAATTTTGGGAAAACAAATTCCTCATTCCTATTTATGTTTAAAAAAAATGAATTATTACTGTTTAAGCCATTTGTAGTTAGGTATTCTATTATTTGGAGTTGGAAGCATACTAGTTAATACAAAAGGGTTAATGGATAAAATCAAGAAAAGTTTTTGAAAAGAAGAACAAATTCAAAGAGGTAATAACAAGAGAGAAAAAAATAAGAATATTAAAAGTTCAAGAGATTCAATATCCAACCAATAAAAATTCAAAAAGAGAAAATAGGGACCAGGTGTGATGGCTCATGCCCGTAATCCCAGAACTTTCAGAGGCTGAGATGGGAGGATCGCTTGGCCCTGCAGTTCAAGACCAGCTTGGGCACCAAAGTGAGACCTTGTCTCTACAGATAAATAAAAAAGGTAGCCAGGCATGGTGGCACATGCCTATGGTCCCAGCTACATGGGAAGCTGAGGCAGGAGGCTCACTTGAGCCCAAGAGTTTTGAGACTGTAGTGAGCTGTGTTTGCACCACTGCGCTCCAACCTGGGTGACAGTCTCAAAAAAAAAAAAAGAGAGAGAGAGAGAAAGAAAATAGGAAATAGGAGAAGGGAAGTTACGCAAAAATAGGGAAACTTCTAAGAAGTTAAGGTATGGATTATCAGATGACAAGAGCCCATCAATTGCCTAGGGGTACCATGAAAAATAAAATGCACATGAAGGCAAATCACAGTGAAAATTTAAAACATGATTATAAAGAGAAGAATCTAAATTTGCTAGAGAGAAAACTCTGATAGTATACACATAACCGGGGTTCAGAATGGATCAGGATTTCTCAAGTGTGTTATTCAATGCTAAAAGTTAATGGAATAATTTGCTCAAAATTCTGTTGGAAAGTAAATATCAACATAAAATTCTTTATTCAGTCAAATGAGCTGTGGTAGCCAGAAAGTTAAGAGTGACCCCCCGAGCCTGGCTTGTGTGTGATCCTGTCCTCTTTGGGTGTGGGTAGATCCTGAGAAAATGATGAGGTGTCACCCCCAGGATTATGCACAAGGAAGACTTGTCAAGAGGACCTGATCTCTTCTCATGAACCTTTTAAGTGCAGAGTTTTCCTGGCTGGTAGCAAAGGAAGAAGTTGAGGATTCAAAGCATGAAGATCTGATGAGCCACTGCTGGCTTGAGGATGGAGGGACCATGTGGTCAAGAATGTCAGCAGCCTTGGAAAAGTGAGCACAGCTCCTGGCTCACAGCCAGCTGGGAACACAAACTGCAGTCCTACGGATGCAAGGAACAAAACTCCACCAATACAGAAGAAGGTCGGAAAACGGCCCCACGCTCAACTGGGCTGACATCTGACTTTGGCCTTGTTAGACCTTAAGGAGAGAATCCAGATGAACCACACTGAAGGTCTATCTTACAGAAACCGTTGGTAATAAATGAGTGTTGTGTTAAGCTGCTACATTTGTGGTAATTTGTCATGTGGTAGTAGAAAGTTAATATACTTATTAATCAAGTATTTTGCTAACATATATACTCCTCTTTTCCTAAAAGCTCAATACCAAAGGAAAAAAATATCTACTTTATGAAAGACCTCCGTATCAATTATTGTAGTTTAGCTCAATTGTCCCCAAATGAGACTGTAGAATGACAGGCTGCAGAGCATGTGTATGTTGTGTTGGGCAGTCTATGACGCAAGCATTCCCAGCTGGCTGAGTGGGTGGCTGGTGGCAAGGGGTGGTCTCAAATACAAAGCTGAAAAGCCTCCTCTTGTCCTTCTCCCCTGTCACAGGACCTCCTCCAAGTCCCTAAGAGTATAGTCGCACAGCACAGCATTAGAACTTACAACCATACCCAGAATGAAAACAGTTTCGGCAAGAATTGGCTTTGGTCTACATTTTCCCCCATTCACAGAGTCACGAGAGTAAAAGATCTAAGAAAAGGAATATATAGAAGGATTATTATTTTCTTAGAACACTGACAGGTTGAAACAAAGTTTTTTTTACCTTACTAGCATATGCAATAGGACATAGTTCCAATATTCCATTTTAGGGCTAGGTAAACTAAGGCTCAGGGACCTATCAGCAGCAACAGATGTAGCTGCCTTCAACTATCATCGGTAACCCACTCCTTTTCCTTCTTCCCTGAATTCTCCTGTTCCATTCCCATTCCTGCTACTCATGTATTTTACTATTTATACTGTTTACAGTCACTGGCCCATCTTGGAATTTCCAACTCTGCATGGTCAGCTTCGGTGTTTGCCGAAGGCATTTGATTCCTGTCATGTGATAACTAGATGCAGGGATGGGGAAAGAGCAACCCTGGCATTGATGAATACCTACTGAACGACAGAAAAACTGTATACATTTTCTCACTGTATCTTCACTTCATCCCTAAGAAGCAAATACTGCCATCCTCATTTTGTAGATGAGAAGCAAAAGTTCTGTAACTGTAGATAGAGGTCACACAATTAGTGGAAAAAAAAGTGGCCAGTGGAAAGTCTCATTCCAAAGCCCAGGTCTTTTTCAATTAGAATCACGCCCCAATTTCCCAAGACTCGACCTGGAGCCTTCTGCTTTTACCCGTTTCCTTGTGATTATAAATAAGACTCCTACACTTATGACCAAAAATCATATTTACAACTCATTAGCAGCATAGATGTGGCGGGTCAAGGTGTTTGTGGCAGGACAATGTCAGTAAGAAAGCATGATGTATTGGTTTCAAGAAAAGCACTGTCTGTCTTCAAAATGCTTAAGAACAGAGCTGTGAGATGTCTAAGGAAGAGATTAGAACTGTCTGCTGTATAAAACCATCACATCTCGTGAGACTTAAAAAAATAAATAAAAGAACTGTCTGCTGACTTCAGAAGAGAAAGAGTTGTCACAAAATACAAATTTAGTGGGAAACTAAAGGCACTGCTGTACAGATACAGCAAAGAATTTTCCAGAAAGGTTGAAATCACTGAAAAAGAAAGTACTCTTGTTCTAGGCAGATGTCCAGTGGGCCAATAAAAACAGGGGTTTTTATTTTTTTTTTCCTTACCAAGGAAACTGCCCCTCATTTAGGATTTACCATTCAAAGAGAAGTAGACTAATCCCAGCATTTTGGGAGGCTGAGACAGGCGGATCACCTGAGGTCAGGAGTTCGAGACCAGCCTGGCCAACATGGTGAAACCCCGTCTACTAAAAATACAAAAATAGCCAGGAGTGGTGGTGGGCACTTGTAATCTCAGCTACTCAGGAGGCTGAGGCAGGAGAATTGCTTGAACCTGGGAGGCAAAGGTTGCAGTGAACTGAGACCACGCCACTGCACTCCAGCCTGGGTAGCAGAGTCTCCAAAAAAAAAAAAAGAGAGAGAGAGAAGCAGAAGCTTGAGCACATCAAATTAAAAAAACCAGGAGATAAAGGCATCTTCAGTCAAACACCATCCACCCTATGTTTAAATAAAGTCTTAGCCTACACTCCAGCCCAGGGAAAAGCACACTAAAATAGTTTCATTACTTTGGTTAAATATTTGATTTTATTCAACAAACATATATAAAATTTTCATAGATAATTTTGGCATTTATAGTAAGTGCTCAATAAATATTAACTGGCTAAAAAAATGAACAGAAAATGAGTTCCCAGGAAATGACTTCTAACTTAAAACAATGATCAATTAAAAATCATCATTCCACTTTTAACAGGTCAACCATCTAGGTCCAGTGACCATCTAGGAATCAATCAGGTCACTGAGGCACCATACTACGCTTGCTAGGATGAACATATGGACACCACCTCTCCACCGCAGGGACCTAACTATGCCAAACCAGATGGTGTTCAGATGGAATACAGGCAACTAGCATTTGGTGGATTTTGATGTTCTGTATAATACTTGTCTACCTTAGGTGGTAATTTTTTTCACATTTGCTCTGTGACCAACCGTATTCCTTGAGGGCTGACTGTCCCTGCTGACAGTAACTCTGTCATGGAAGAATTTGTATTGGTCAGGGGGAGGAGAAGTGGAAAAAATGTGCCACATTCCAAAGTCAAATATAGAGAGGAACTATAACTTTGGATTATATACTACTGCTTCCATTAGAATAGCTAATCGTCAACTGAGAGTTTACTGCAAGACAATATAAAAGGAAAAAAGAAAAAGGATAATTTTAGTACTAATAAAATAAAATATGCAATTCCTTTGATGATACAGGGTGGAAGACTACAGTTGGAGTAATTTGAGTTTTGTACCTACTCCGCTGGTGAAAACATTAAGTTAAAGAAGGGAAGAGAGAAAAACGGACTGGCTCTGCCTCTTTCTGTGTTTCTTAAGAAGTCCTTTCAGAAGGATGATGAAAGGAATATGGGTACACAGAAATATTAAAGGAGTTGGTAGTTTAATTACGAGGATCAATTTATATAAGAAGGATCCTAATAAAGATAGAGAATAGCTGATAAAACGTTGATATGGGCAAAACAGAGGTGAGAAGCTGAGGATGGAAGAGCAGGGGAAAGAGAGAACCTTGGTGAGCACACAGACAAGCCAGTACCTACACTAGAAGCAAAGGGACCGATAAGAAGGAACTGGCAAGAGTCAGGGCAGAAGACACTTGGACAGATCTGGCTATGGGAGAGAAAAAGATGGGACAGAATATATGAAGTGGAGCACAAAGAGAATGAGATTTGAGTATATGAAAGTCTGGTACAATAAAAAAAAAATCTTATCTTACAAGGGATTCTGATGGGTCACAACGTAGACAGTACTTGCAGAAATTTACAAATTGCATGGCTCCTCCCTGTTTAACTGATCCTAAAAGCAACATACCTTTTAAGTGATGAACTTACCAAATCCAAAGCCACAAATTAAAAAAGTTTATTTATTAGGCCTAAACTAACTCATTATTACTAACTCATTATTAAATAACAAAGCTTTCTTTCAGGAGTCTAGGCCTTTACATCATTCTTTCAAAAGATACTAAGTTCTAGAAGGAATTCACAATTTTCCCAATATACATCCCAAATACTCAAAGACTATATTTTAAAGTAGTCTTTTTATAAAATAAATTTCTAGAAAATATGTTGAAATAATAAATCACTATTTCTATTTCAGATTCTTTGAAATTTCAAAGTAAAGATGGATAGACAGACTAACTGACCAACTGGCTGACCAACCAAAAATACTGTTGGGATTTTCTAAGAAACAGTGTGTTTCAAAAAGCAACCCAAACTTTACAGCAGAACTGACAGAGATAATAAATATTTTCATTTTATAATCTGACAATATATTCTATTTTACCAGTTTAAGATTTACTGTGTTAATATACTGAAGAATTATAAAATGCTATATGCTGCTTTTAAAAAAATCTTCACTTTTTTTTTTTTTAGAAAAGTAGAAAGAGAAAAAGAAAAAAAAAAAGAATGAAACAGAGAAAGAAAGAGGAAAAAAAAGAGGGAGAGAGAACGAGAAACTTGCTCTATTGCCCAGGCTAGAATACAATCTAAAAACAGGTATTAAAGATCTCTTTTATGCTAATAATTATACTTAACAACGGAGACAGGAAGGAATAAGGGAAGAAAATAACCAACAAACAGCCAACCAATATTTCATTTAAATCTGTGAAATGCTATGCAATTGCTGAAAAGTGATTTACTTCTAATTATATGGTCACTTTTAAAATAGGTGTAATGTGATACTGAGAAAAATGTGCGTTTTGTGCATTTGGGGTGGAGAATTCTGTAAATATTTATTAAGTTTACTTGTTCCAGGTCTGAGTTCAAGTCATAGATGTCCTTGTTAATTTTCTATCTCATTAATCTATCTAATATTAACAATGTAGTGTTAAAGTCTCCTGCTATTATTGTGCGGGAGTCTAAGTCTCTTTGTAGGTCATTAAGAACTTATCTTGTGTATCTGGGTGCTCCTGTATTGGGTGCATATATACTAGGATCATTAGCTGTTCTTGTTGCATTGATCTTTTACCATCATGTAATGCCCTTCTTTTCTTTTAGTCTTTGTTACTATTAAAATCTATTTTGTCAGAGACGA